>WOVY01000151.1:0-100000 GCA_013436015.1 Rhipicephalus annulatus
CGACCGTAGGCCTCACCCTTGATAAAGCCCTGTTCACAAAAGTTACGGCTTAAACGAGTTCACAGCTAACAACAGCGTTCAGCCCACATAGATTTTCAATAAATTGGTCAGCGATTTAGAGTGTCTGGTACTGCACTATGGGAGAGCATATAAAGCCGTGCAGTGGGCCTCGCACTTGATGAGGCTGCGTCGACAAGAATTACGTGGCATTAATGCTTCGTACGCTTAACTATGCGTGGCGCCCGTCACCCTTCGACCGCGAAAGGAGCCTCGCACAACTTCCGTCGCACTGCTACAAGAGCGGGCAAAGCACGCCAACATACGTGTTCGATTCACAAATGGTGGGAAGTATACTACCACCATGGGAGAAGAAAAGAAGCCTCCCCGTCACACTTCAAAGGATTAATTTGTGTTTAAATTAGTGGTTAACATTTCATAGTGCTAGGTACGCTTCCATGGGAGAGCTTGAATCCGTCCCGTGAGGCTCACACTAGTTGCGTGTGATCCATGTGCGTTGTGTGTGTTTAAATATAGTGGTTAACGACCTAGAGTTCTAGGTACTCTACCATAGGAGAGCACAAAGCCGTCCCGTGGGCCTCACACCTGAAGCAGACTCGGAGAAATTGTGGCAGACAAACTTAATCGGTTGGGGCTGTTGAACCGCTAAGCCTTCTGGCGTCGGCAACTGCATAGAGAAATGCGACAATAAAAAGTGTGCCGGTCACATGTGTATTATCTCGCATTGTTTTTCAATAAACAATGCTCTTTTGCTTGCGGGTTTGTCACCGATTACCCTATTCTGATACGGGAATTCGATCTTTTACCGAGGTAACTTATCATTTCAAGTTGCCACATTTTGATTGTTGTCTGTATACTGACGGAACTGTTACTCTGCGGGGCACGTAAATGAAGGTTTTATTCTCGACATGGGAGAAAGAAACAGTTCGGGGGATTGGATTGGATCAACTTTTCTTTGGTCCTCCAAAACACAGATCACAGTTTGGGGGGAACATTACTCAATGCAGTATACTCGGCGACAACTTTTCTTGGCATTGGAGCTAGAGAGCCAAATCGCAGGCATTCTACCGCCAGCGAATGAAGTTCCACAAGAGCGCCCGTATTTTCACCGTGAAATATAGAAGTTCCTCCTTTATTTTCTACGTGGAGATATTCGAAACTGGACGCAGCCCTCACCTTTAAGATAGTCGTATTTACTTTACTTATTCGTTCAGACTTGGCGTTTTTGAAAGCGCGAGAAAGTCCCGCCTTTGTACGTGCACCTGAGACGCTGAGCGCCATCTACATCTACATCTACATCGACATCTACATCTACATGGATGGATGGATGGATGGATGGACGGACGGACGGACGGACGGACGGACGGACGGACGGGTAGGTGGATGGATGGATGGATGGATGGATGGATGGATGGATGGATGGATGGATGGATGGATGGATGGACGGACGGACGGATGGACGGACGGACGGAAGGACGGACGTGGCTGTACCCTTTAGATTGGCCGGCGGCTAACACCCCCTAGCCGTAATTATTAGCGAAAGAAAACTAGATTTATTTTTTTTCTCTAAATGGTGAAGTTAAGCAGTGGCATTTTGCAGTGAAGGATTTAATTTTCACTCATGTCTTGATTATAGTGACCAATCAGATAACCTCCTTCTAGTTAGTTATTTTTACCCGCTTAAAGCCTATTTTGCCCTTTCTGTTCCTAAACCCCAGTGCTTTGAAAAACTCTGCGCCATCATGTTGAACTTTAGGGTAAAGCCCTTTACAGAACATTATCAAGGGAAGTTTATCAAGAACATTATCAAGGAAAGTTCGGAAGTTCCCTTCTCCTCTCCACACGCACTGCATATCCTGTCTACCACTTCGTATTTGGCCTGATAAGTCTTGCTTCATGAAACACTGATGGTACATGAAACACTAATAGTGCGCCCCCGTCACTTTTCATAGCGTTAAAAGACGCGCGGCAAGACGGACTACTTCGCGTAATGATACACGTGCAGAAGCTCTGCTTCCGTAGCTTTACCTTCAGTGCCTGGAAAAGTTGTCGCCGAGTATAGCAAGGAAATGCACCAGGCTCGCACGCGCCAAGACTTCACTTGCCGACCTTTTCCCGATAGGAAAATGTCCTCTGATTCTTTCGAAGTAGAGATTCATTGTAAGCAAGTCCACTTCTTGATTCAATGACCGTCGTTCACTTATCCCTCTATGAAGCCGTAACTGCGTTGTTACAGCGAGGGAGCATCTGTACCCGCATTCTACGAGTCTGCGTCAGACACTCACCGGGTTCGACTGCACAGAACTGCGAATGCGGCACTCGCTCGTGTAAGGAGACATGGCAAAGAAAACGGGATAGATTATAACAAAAAAAGGAGCAGCAAAGGGAAGAGTGGCGGCCCGCTGATTTATTGTCGGCTAGAGGTCGCCAGTATAGAGGGGTGCGGGAAGCCTTGTGTGGTAGGAAGGGGCAGAATCAGGGATGGTGCGTAAAAAAATAATGTTACAAGAGGCATCGCGAGGGCAACGTTCCCGTCATCGAAGGTAGAAGTTGGGAAAGGGAAGGTCATAGGGTGTTTTGGGGAAGGAGGAGCGAAACTTTTGGGGAAGGAAGAGGTTGCCACGGGTATCTGCGGGGTAAAAGAGGGGAAGTGAATTGAGGATGGCAAAAAAGTACTCTAGACGCAAGAAAACAACGTCGGCGGGAGAAGAGATGGCTGTGCAAATGAGGGGGAGGGGACTCAGTTCGGAGAGTTAGGGCAAAAGCAGAAGAGGGGAAACGATGCAGAAAAATGAAGTGGCGCTGCTTGCCTCGGTGGCAAAACTGCTTGCTTCCCTTTTCGTGCCGCGGAGGCGGGAAGGAATGCAACCTGGTCTAGACGAGGGTTTGAAGCAAAAAAAAATGCATTTAAAAAGAGGGAGAAAGCAATGAGAAGGCGAAGCTGTCCAATGCGGTCGCAGAGCGAATTGGTGTGATTTTATTATTTCTCTGTCGGGTTGTTCAACCCGGCGACCCGACATGGGTAACAGCGACAAAAGCCCCACGCGGGTTCTGGGAGATGCCGTGTGTAGGGAACGCCAGAGGCGAATAAAGGAGAGTAAGGAAACAGGAGTCGCTATTCCGAAGGAGTCAGCGTTTCATACCCTCTCTGTTGTGTTTCCCCTGCTGTTACATTTATATTACTTTTTTTGCCTACTCAGTCTGTCTAGGCGAACGTAGAAGGCGGTGTTCTCTTTGTTCCATTTCACTTCCCGCCATTTATTTTTGTTTTGTCCAGTCCTTGTTTTAATTTAATCTCCAGCGCTAGCGGCATCTCGCAACCAGCGCTGTTTTCTGCCTACTCCGCAATGTCCCTCGCCGGGCAGTGCGATACGGTTGCTGAATACGTTAAGAATGAACGTTGTTCGCGAGGTTGCGGAATCGTGGGTTCGATTGCAACACTCTCGTTTACCCTCCCGCGGTGTTTTAGTGGTTTCGGTGCTCTACCGCTGACGCGAAAGTGACTGGTTCAAACCCCACCTGGCCACAGCGGCCGCATTTTGATGGACGCAAAATGCTAAAGCCGCAATCCGGAGCCCTCCACTGCGGCGTTTTTTGTAAACGTACAGAGATTTGAGGACGTAAAGTTGTTATAATTATTATTGAACATTACGTGAATATCTGTTGCTATACAAGAGCACTCTGCCTATGACGTCTCCCGAATTCCTTTCCTTCTCGCTTTCAGCTGAAAGGTCAGTCAATCGGTCAATCAATCTTTCGATCAATCAGTTGGTCATGATTACTTTATCCCTTTACTCATTCTATAGCGCCTAATCTAATAGTATTCGCCAGATTTCCGGATGTACAATTCACGGTTTTCAATAATTTCACTTGATAACGTTCTCATCCCCGAAGTAAAATATTTGGCTGCAGTACAGAACTTCGGTGGGCCAGGCAAGGCAAGTGCCTATTTCAGCAATCTAATCTCTACCTAAACGTCCCTATGGTAATACATATTGTGTGAAACGCGTTGCTCTGACGTATAGTCGGCAGCCCCTTGTGACGAAATCGACAGAACTATCAAACCAGCAACGCGATCTGCAAGCTGAAAACTCTGGAACTGATGCATGGTTGTGACCTTATAGTTTCTGGATCCGGACGAATTAGAAAACGGTTTTCGAAGTTGCGACAGCGGCCACTTAAAAAGCAGCTCTCAACAAAAGTGAGTTGCGCACAGCGTGGATTTTTTGCTCCCTTTTGTACAATTTATTGCATGTTTTAGGTGCCACTGCAAGTTTGAAAATTGAGGCTGCTAGATAAGATTCTCGAAGCAGATTTAAATTTCATTTGTTTTCCATAAACGGAGCGAAATTTTTATGGTAGAAGATAGGAAGCGAAATATTACCATGTAAATATATCCGGTCTTTGATGGTTGAAGCGCCGTTGTCATTGGTTCGTGTGAACGTCGCCTTGAACATGCATTGTGGCTGAGTTTCTGTTTGATTTCGGTACGTTACGTTAGAGCGAAGAAATTCACACAGTCCGTTATGCTTACGCCCTGTTAGCCATGTTTTCTTCTCTTGTTTCTCGGCCTTTTGCTCTGATCTTTGCCCGATAACGCAATGGCATTCCATTTTTGACGGAAAAGTACAAACGTCCTCGAACTTTTTAACGAGTTCTTGATTATAACCGTCCTATAAGGCATGATTATGCATGTCTCGACTTCTGCAGGAGCATATATCGCGGGCAATATGACATCACGTTCGCAGAATTTGCTGCCGAAGAACTCTGCGAAAAAACGTTCCTCCCACCGGTCCCTCTATTCACGTGGTGTTTCGAAAAGATAGTAAAGAAACTGCCTCTGTGGTGGACGCAAAAAAAAAAAAAACAGCGCTCGTGAAAGAGAACATTAGAGAGGCGATCATTAAAATCACGATCAGGATGTGCGAAACTTTGTCGTCTTTTTTCTTCCTCTCATCTTCTGGCACCGCAACCAAGCCGTAATACCACAGAACCCCGGTTCAAGTTCTGAAGAATCGAATTATCCGAGAAGACGACCGTGCTTCCCGAGCATGTAGTCAAAGGACCGCTGCAGCGCGGTCATGCCCGCGGCCGCTGTTGAATAATGTAATCCTCATGAATATTCTGCCGCGGTTGTCACGCTTTTCAGCGATGAAAAAACGCTGATAGATACCCCCCCCCTCCGTTTCACCCAATCCGCTCATTTCTTTAGTGGTTGACGCCATGCTATATAGGTTGTTCATGTATTCGCTCGGATGAACAACTTTGTAGCACTCATGTGCGAGACCACAGGGCAAGGAATGCTCGCGGAGTGCGAAGATTCGATAGCTACGCCAGTCTCGTTTATTTTGTTTGTTTCGTTCGGTGGCTAGACTTGGATTCGTGCCACTGTATATATTCGCGAGCAGAATGCCGGCAAGTACAGTAACTAAGCACGAGAGAACAAGCCCAATATACATGCTTCGAGTCTGGCTTTGCGAATTGAAAAATAATTCATAAAGGCTTGATCTAAATCCTCCAACTACCAGACTAATGACCCCCGGAAATTTTTTTGTTTTTTTTGTCATCCAAGGAATACATCAATGATTCACCCTTCTCGAGCATAACTTTTTTTCTGGCTGTGAGACTTGATGATGGACGACTAGCACTGCAAATGGGAATTTCGCCCGCATATAAAAGCAATTTCCTGAATGCTATAGGCTTTGCACCAGACCTTCGAATCCTGGTTCATGCGTCCAGGATTCTTAAAAATTCAGCTTTATCCCTCAAATTTTATATCCCTTAAGATTCTGTTGTCCACTGTGCTACTGCAAGTTTTTCTTATGTCTGTGACGTAATATTGCTACCAAGGTGCTCGTGTGCTTAGCTTTGGGTTCACGTTAACAAAGTCCAGCTAGTCGAAATTCGAACGCATTTTCTTACAATACGCAGCTAAATAACACTCTATAGAAGTTTTCACCAACCAGGGCTCGAAATCGCGTCGTAATGTTCGGCCATCGAAAATTTCTGAATATATTTGCAAAACTTTTTCGTCAACACACTTATCGCCTCGCTGCCCGACGCGAGTCGTGCTTCTGTCGGGGTGATCCCGCCTCGGGGAATCAATGGTTACAGTGATCGGCTGCCGACCCGAAGGTCGCGCGATCGATCCCGGCTACGGCGGTCGCATCTCGGAGGAGGTGGAAGGGTGGAGGTTCGTACACTGATGCGGTGTCAGTACACGTTAAAAAATACCGGAGGACCGAAATTTCTGGAGCCCTCTACCTGGCGTTTCTCAACAATGTTGTAGTTTGGGAGCGTAAAGCCCAATATAATAATATATATTCTGTCACGAAGCAAAAAAACCTCGCTCTTACGTCCCTCACTAATTCACTTTTCCGGCTGTTACGTTACTTTCCACCGGTCTTGCATAGCTCCAATAGGGCCTAATGGATTGGCAACTCTGTTGTTACGTAGTAACTGCATGATTGCGTCGATATGATGCGGTGTGAAGTGCACTCTTAGCCGGCTGAAAGACCATGGAAAGAAAGGCCAGGCGGCCGCGTAAGGTTCCTCAAGGTGCTCTTGGTAACCGCGAACAAAAATACAGCCTGCAAGATTCGCAACAGAAAGATTGCGTTTATGGCGTATTCGTTTTTAAACTTGTCTTTAGCATTCACGAAAGTAAGAACGGCGAGATGGACGTTCGTTTCCACAGTCGCATGGGCGTGGACTCATCTTTCGTTATTTGTCGAAAGAGTTCGAGTGCTTTCAACTCATCGCGCTGGTCGTGTTGCGTGTGCCTATTTCATTGGCTCCTACAACTGTCGATGCCAAAATAATCGTATGCGTTGATTACATTTCTGGCAATCGTTCGAATCTCCACGGTTTCTATCTGTCGGCTGGACCGGGGTAGAGTGCGCCAGAGCGTGTACCAGTTACGCTATTTAGAAATTCGTGGAGCGCGAGTCATTTGCTTCGACGATAGCTTTCGGAGGTACTTTCATTTTCGCGAGGCGTTCAATCGCCTGCGAGAAGCGACAGTGGTCGGAAATTGTGTCAAAAGTGGTACAATATCACTCGGAGACGTCCACGCATCTGGTGACAATCTCGCGAAGGCATAGCGATTAGGGATCGCTTGCCAAGTGTCGGCCGTGCTGGGACTATAGTTATTTAAAAGAATATGGCACCGCCGGAGATTTGAAAGCTCTTAGTGCAGCTCGGGCATGAGTAAATTCTGGAGGCAACGTACTACGTTTTTTTTTACTTTCTTTCTTTTTTGAGGCAATAGCGAAGGTTCCGTACCATCAATTCCCCTCCTTTTTTTATCTAGTTTATTGGCTCTTGTGTTTCCCGAGCCTTACGTTTACTTCTTACAGTCCCTTCAAAGACCTATGAGCGAGATCTGTTGTGTAAAGTCTACAGGGATGTCAGTTCACAGTAGCGAGTACTTCATTGGAAGGCCAGGTAACAAAGGTACGACAGTTAGACGACACAAAATACATGGCAAAAAATAAATAACCGGAAGTTTTTGAAGTCTACTTCATCGGCAAGATGAACCACAATTGTATCGCCAAACCTTATTTTGACTTAATCTGAAGCGAGATAGACTCCCAGGGGGGGGAGAGTGAATTCTGTGATGCACGGTTGTGGTATCCCGCCTTCTCTTTGGGGTGGCTGCGTGCGGTACCACTTGATGCTTTTCATTGATAATTTTATATTTGCGATTGAAGTGAAATAAAGCTAAGTACTACTTGTTTGCTGTAGTCTAACCTCTTTAGCTTTTTACTTGGCGCTACTACCAGACCTCGCGGTCTGTCTTCGTTTCCGTACTTGATTTTCTCCAGGGAAATCTCTACGTGCCTGATAGTTACATCACTTCAATGACTTCGCGCTGGCTCTAAATCTCCTTGCTCTCTTTGCGAGCCACTCAAGCTAGAACTACTCTCGCGGACTCCCCGCCCCGATGCGAAGCTATCATGCCACCGTTGGTTGGATGTTGCATTTGCAGAAGGTGTACTCGTTTCGCATCGGCATGGAGGACACCGGTATACACGCGACTCGTGCGAAACTGAGGAGACAATCGAACACGTCTTGAGCAGCTGCGCTTGCTATGGCACCCAGCGACACCCGCTCCCCATGCTTTTGCATCGACTGAACTCGAGACCAGTTTCTGTAGAGAAAATTTTAGGACCTTGGTCACGTGCTTCGAGAACGTAGAAGGAAACTAAAGCGCTTCTGAAATTTGTAAACTCAGCGAATCTGAGCGAATGCAAGTAGACAGAATGCCCCCCCCCCCTTTTTTTTTTCTTCAAGTGTCTTCTGATCGCGTTCATAGCTGTGTGTTTCTTCTGTCTCTATTCTCGCCCATTTATCCTTTCCCTTGTTGGAGGGTAGTAAACCAGACGTGTGTCTGGTCAAGTTCCCTAAATTTTCATGCCCCCCCCTCTCTCTCGGAAAGCTAGAATCGCCAGGAGGCTTTCAGCATGCAACATACGTAGATGATAAGCTAACCGCCTCGATAGGTTCCACCATGGAGGACACTGGCGTTGCGATCTTTCAGCGACCACGGGAATGATGGGTAGAATTGAATTAGCCTAGTCTTCGTACTTGCGTGTTTCAAACTCACTCGTGCCTTTGTTAATATCTGCGTTTTGGTTTTGTTTCCATTGAAAGAATAGACAAATATAAACTTCGTGAGCCGGTTTGAAATGGTAAGCCTAAGGCTAAAGTAGTGGAAAAGTAGCGAAGTGTAACTGCTGAATATTTGCTTGACCTCCTTTCATTAGGAAAGCAACTGCAAGCCCAGCGAAGTCAACCATAGCCGAAAGTATGAAAGTTACACAAATACACGTACTACCCATCATTCTCATGTTCGCTGAAGCGCCGTGCGTGGCAGTTCCCATAGTGACTAGCGCCAGAGTTCACCCTAGCGTAGTTATAGGACACTCTATGGGTTCAGTCGCAAGTTAGCGAAACCACGTGCACCTCACCTCGCGGCATAAGTGCCCGAACGTTCTCGAACGCTTCGCCATTGATGCGATCCGTCGCCGAGCACATTTGAAAGGCAAGACGAGCTCTTACGCGCAAGACCATTTTCTGGACGCTGTCGTATATGGTGGTGCGTCGGACGCTTCGCAAGTGAGGCGCGACAGTGACAAGGTCCCCTTCGATCGCAAATTGCTTTCGCTTGTCTGTGGCTGCCAGTGCAGCTGACGAAGTCTCGGAGAAGCTAGTCGGGCGTGAAGGGGCATGCTAGCGACACTATAGCGTTGAATAAGTGGCACTGAAGAACGGAGAACAGCATCAAAAAATGGCTGCTGTCTGATGGAGTGTGCTCACTCGGGTATGCCAAGCAATGCACACGTTTTTTTTCTTTATAGTCCATTAGTTGTAAGGTTTTGTTTCGTTTTGCGCATTGCGCCCTATTTCTTGTGTGTGTGTGTGTGTGTGTGTGTGTGTGTGTGTGTGTGTGTGTGTGTGTGTGTGTGTGTGTGTGTGTGTGTGCACGTTATGTGCGTTCGCTTTGTGTGTGTGCGTGAGCACTCGCTCCTCTAGAGGACTGTGTAAGGTGCTAGTGCCATATATATCGCTATTGAAGCGTTGCAAGCTCAAGAGGAAAGACGATTGGAAGAAAAAAATGCGTAGGACCACCAAGAGATTAAGAACAAAAGGAAATAAATATCACAGCGCGTCGTACATCGGAATGGGCCGCACGGGACGGCCCGACTTTTACGACTCGCGAAAGGGCGACAGCTAGCAGCTATGAGCGAGATATACAGGCAGCTCGAGAAGTGGGGTCGGTGACAGGGTACAGATACTCTTGGATTTCGGAGCACGGCATCCATATACTCCCGAAGTCATGTCGGTTCTTTTTTTTTCCTTTACTCAAAGTAGCCGTACGTACCGTATTCTGTGCTGTGTATACTTTTGTTGCACTTTATCATCCTCCACACTAGCGGTGCAGCGGCCGCTAGCACTCCATTTTTGTACTTGGATGTTTATATTGCCCGTTGTCTACAACGACCTTCTGCCCCACAACCAAAGCTGTTACGGGTACAGCTGCACGCTTGCGAAAAGCTTGGACTGAGTTTCAGTACCTTCTCCGCTAGTAGCGTTTACTTAAGGTCGTAGTAAAAATGATACCTCGGCCATACGTTTTCAAACAACCATATGATTATAAGGCACACCGTACTAGCAGGCTTTGAAAGTTTTGACTATCCAATATTCTTCCACGTGAACTGGCACTGCACAGTATGCGCTACAACAGAAGCATTCTGGTTCCACAGAAAGGCGGTAGCCGCGGCTGGGATAGCAACCGCGACTTCCAGGTCAGGCGCCGTGCACCGTACTTAGTGCTCCACCATGGAGGACTGCAGTCATAGTATATCACCAGGGACTTAAGGGAATCTGAACAAATTCCTTGTATTCGTTATTCGGTATAGCCGAGCACTTCGAAACGCCTTCGGTTCGCAATTTTATTAACGCGATAGCATTAGAGAGCTCGTGTCACAGAAATCCCGCCGTCGGCGTCTGCCCATTTGGTTGTGAGCGAAAAATCGTCTGTGCGTCTGTGAGCGAAAAGCAAGTTACAGAGATCGCCACGGGAGGTCACTACTTGTCCACGAGAGCGCAAGCGGATCACACTGAATAAACCACGCAGTCGAAGAAAACAAAAAGTGCGCCATGTCACGAGGTGTGGTAGTTTCTTTGCCCCTGCCGATCCTCCCTGCTTAGCTTCCAGCGCTTTCGTCGGGACGAGAGAAAAGATAGTGCAATTGCAGCACGCGACAAACCTTTGTAACTCCAGTCGCACTGGGCGGATTCTTAAAATTTTTGCGGCGTTGAAATCGTGAGGCAATAAGTTCTTCCAGTGAATTCATTCCATGGTTACTTAAAGAAGTGTTTCAAGGCCCCTTCAACGCGTCTTGATCGACAGGTGTCACGACGAAAGCGAGCCCATTCGGCGATTTGTAGGCGCATTTGGGAAGCCTCAAACTACGTCGTCAAAGGCCGGAATAGTGCAGCCATCACCGCTAAAAACACACAGGAACTTTCAAACAGCTCTAAAAATGGACAATTAGGCCCATCTAGCGGAAAACATATCATGCCTTTCTTGGGGCGTTGATCAAGCAAACAGCAAACGCTAGATAATGTGCTGCTATTTGTGAGGCATGGTGAGAGTAGGCGAGCGCGCGGCGTGTATCTTGGAGGCCATGCGACTCTTGCTTTAGATGAAAAACCTGCATGTGCCATTCGAGCGCGCGCGCTGGTACAATCTACTGTGTGCGTGTGTGTCCATGTAACAAAGCATATTAATAATTATGCACTTAGTGGTTGAAGGGCGCGCTATAGGGGCCGGATTTCGCTATCGCGTTCAACTCTTAAAGGCGAAGCTTAAGGGTCCCCCAATCTTTATATTGATTTTTCCGTTCGATGAGTTTGGTGCTGCATTTTTTTTGTCGTTCACGACGAGGGTGAAATCACCATCGCGCCTTTGCGTGTGCAGCGGCTAATACGAAGGAGGAGACCTTATCCTTGCCGGTTTTTTTCTATCGTCCAGTCCCGACGCTTCCCCGGGCTTCCTTATTGGGTAGTAGAAATAAGCGGCTTCCCGAGCACCAAACCCACTATCTCTGAGAGTACATGTACTTAGGACAAAATTCACTTTCGGTTTACCTTGGACAACTAAAGAAACAATAAGGCTACCACCCAGATAGTCGTACGTTCGCTCGAAAGATGCCTGGTGTGCCACAAGCATGCCGAGTTGCATCTTAAACATATTTTTTGTATACATTTTAAGCCGCAACGTTTGGCGAAAACAAGCATCTAAGCGACTCGGCGCGCCTGAGTGCTCGATGCGCCGCTAGACGTCGTACCCACAAAAACATGGAAACTGCAGATCCATACTTACCGACAAGACAGAAAGAGGCTGGACTTTACAGCAAGAACGCTGGGAATGCGAACCGCAGACGGTAAAAAAAGCGTTACCTATGAAAAGGAACAGCCAGACACGAAATCGACAAAACGGCGAGGGGGAAACTATAAGGACGAGAGAGAGCGAACGACAGCCTTACGCCTCCTGACAAACGCGCCAACAAAAGCTGTACATACGGCCGGACGTACCACTATACACCGAAATTCTTTTCACTTTGTTTGCTGTATATGTGTACATATAAATTTATTTCTTCGGCGTCCGTATGATAGGCCCCTCGTACGAATGGCAGCTGCAGTAAGGGGAACGACCACTGCGGTTTCGAAAAAGAAAACAAAAACGTGGAAGATGTAGAAGAACAGAAGGACAAAAAGGGGGAGAGGGTTTATCGAGAGGGAGACAGGGAGATGTTTAGGATAAAGAGTGACTCGAACTGCTTCGAACGGCTGTTTCCAGTCGATCCGGCTCAAAGAAAGGAAAAAGGGAAAAAACAGATAACAAGCGAAGAATCGGGAAGACAAGCGGCTCGTTTTTTGAAACCGAAAACAGGGAACGCGGGAAAGGGCGATGCGACAGAACAAAAATGGCAATAAAAAAACTGGCAAATGGTTGGGACGTATGGACGAAAGATTAGGGAGTGAAAGGAAAAAGGTATGGGATGTAGAGAGATCTATGCGGAGAGCGTTCGGCAACCTCCTCCTCCCCCTCGTTCTTCTTCACTGCGGCTTTGTTGTGTAGTACACGCACGAAATGTCGTACGCGCAAGCCGAATGTGCGTCGAAACCGCACAAAACCTTCGACGCTGTTTTGCTGTGGACGGCATTGATACCGCTGACGGTTATTAGAAACGCAGTAGCGGGTCTCCTCCTTGCTTGCTTGCGGCGACGCCACCGATGGGATGGCGCTGTCGGTGAGCATTGCTGGCACTTCGACAGCTGGAAGGGTGTTGTCCCCCGACGGCCCGAACCGAGTCGTTGGAGTGTATGAGATAAGACGAGTGCGATCAGCGGGCGAGGTTTATGCGAAGGTGTTTTTGAAAGTCTTGTAAATGACACTGCTGATTTGGTGTTCGAATCTGCGTGGAATTCATGCGCTGCGGAAGTAAGGGAACATTGATGCAATGCAGGTAGCATAAATGGCAGATCTCTTTTAAAGACGATAGTCTTTCTTGCGGACCTTTGACGAAACAATTTTGGTCTGTCTGTCTGTCTGTCTGTCTGTCCGTCTGTCCGTCTGTCTGTCTGTCTGTCTGTCTGTCTGTCCGTCTGTCCGTCTGTCTGTCTGTCTGTCTGTCTGTCTGTTCATTTGTCTGTTTGTCCGTCCAAACGATACCTCAAACGGCATCAAACGGCCAACCCCATCCGCAGCGCCCACCAATATTGCTCAAGGTTTAGCGTTCATAGTTGTGCGATTGTCAATTAAAAAAAGCACATATTGCGCACATCTGAGGTGCCATAGCAACATGTCCATGTTTTGTGTGTCTGCCTTTATATTAAAAGAGGCACACACAAGTAACTCTAAGGACTGTAGCGTTCAACGCGCTGCGCCGACAGTGCAACGCGATGCTCGAGAAAGTTTTTCCAACGCTTTGCTTCGACGGCACGGTGGTGGCACCTGCCCGTCCCGTCGCTTTCTTTCCTACACCTTATCCCCTCCGTGGCTGGCGCGCATCTTTCTCTGTGGTCACGCACGCCTTCGTTTTCGAAGATAACTGCCAGATGGCGCTCGTGTCTAACGTGCCTAGATGCATTTGTTCGCCTCCGTTACATGCTCGAGGCACTCTAACGCAGTGCCTTCAAAATACCATTCACCGATTTTCTTGCGCAGAACATCAAATATACGTTTTGTTAACTCTCCAATTGCAATACTATCGTCTTTCGACGACATGTACAGTGTAACAAGTAGATTCGGGCGAATTTTCAGAATGTAAATAAGTTTCGTTGCCAATCGCTTTTTAAAGCACTTAAATGTAATTAAGTTACATTACATTTTACAGCTGGCTGAATGTAATGACGTAAAACTTGTTCCGAAAAATTATGAATTAGTCTTAATTACTTCGGCAAAGGTTCATTTTATGTACTTCAAGTGCTGAAATACAAGAAGTTCTTGTTCCTATTACCGCAGTTAAGTCTCGACCCTCATATAACATGTGTTTGTTATATCTCTTTCCCTTGTTGGTCGCTTTCCTTTGTTGGTGGAAATGGAAATGAACATGCTATGTTATGGCTAAAAGTAATTTTGAAAGAAATGAGTCATTTCCCAAAATTTATTCTCTTGAAGTTATTCCTTACATTGCCAAAACATCATCCTGCAGAAGCAGCACGTAAGATCACTCATTGCAGCAGGAATTAATTGCTTCAATTGCTTTATTGTAACTGCACTTCCGCCAATTAGGTCGTCTGGCAGAGGGATTAAGAAAGCGCCCGATTGACTACACTACGCGGGAATATTAGGAAAAGAGAATGGAACTATCTGAGAGGGACGAGAAGAGGGGAGAAAGGATGCGCTGTGGATTCAGGAAGCACAAAAGCATGTTCACTGCCAGTAAGCGTCAGTTGTTATCAACAGCAGAGAGCATCTCTAAACACTCTGCTTTTTTCTTCACTTGTAGCGATCTCGCATTTTCATGCACAGCAGTTAAGGTAGCTATAGCACTGAGAGGGAAAGTACAGTAATTCAGACTCTCGCTTCAAAATGGATACTGGGCTCTTATCGAGAAAACCGGCCTTAGCATTAACGCGATTAATCCTAATCTGACGAGTATCACTACGGAGTGTGCAGTGAAAGCTGGAGGTACGGAAGTTACCGTACACTAGCAAGCTGTCCCAGTAGACGAAGAACCTTATTAAGAAACTTCAAAGCACGAAAGCCTCAGGTATAACAGACAAAATAAAGTTGGCAGATCTTTTGAAGTTGATAAATAAGCTGAAAGATATCCGATGTACGAAGGTATAGCATGGAAAGAATTGAACATGCTCTAAAGAACGGAAAAAGCGTCAAAGCAGGGAAGGGGAAACATGTGGTAGGCGAAAACCACATGTTTCTACATGTGGCACTAAGGGACAGGAAAGGCAAAGTAACTACCGATAGCATAGGATAGTTAAAGTAGTGGAGAAGCTTTACGGAGATCTGTTCAGTAGACGGGACAATCACCACCATAAGCTGAAAACCAGGAGCAACACAGAAGACATCCCACCAGTATTGACAGAAGAAGTCAAGAAAGCATTCGAGGGAATGCAAAGAGGGGAAGCTGTTGGTGAGGGGTAGGTAACATCAGATCTGCTGAAAGATGGAAGACAGATTGTGTTAGAAAAGCTTGTCATCCTGTTAACAGAGTGCCTGCTCATTTGGGGGGGGGGGACCAGACAGATTGATTGATATGTGGTGTTTAACGTCCCAAAACCACCATATGATTATCAGAGACGCCGTAGTGGAGGGCTCCAGAAATTTCGACTACCGGAGGTTCTTTAACGTGCACCCAAATCTGAGCACACGGGCCTACAACATTTCCGCCTCCATCGGAAATGCAGCCGCCACAGCAGGGATTTGAACCCGCGACCTGCGGGTCAGCAGCCGAGTGCCTTAGCCACTAGACCACCACGACGGGGTGGGTACCAGACAGAATCTTGGAAGAATGCTAACATCATCTAAATCCATTCGAAAGGGGACGACGAGGAGTTGAATAATTACAGTCTGACCAGCTTGCACTCCGTCGTATACAAGCAATTTACAAAGGTAATTGCAAACAGAGACAAGACATTAGAATTCAATCACTCAAACGAACAAAAAAGATTTCGAACAGGCTACTCAACAATCGACCACATTCATACTATCAATCAGTTGATAGAGAAATGCTCACAATACAGCTAACCAATATACATAGCCTTCGTAGATTACGAGAAGGCGTTTGATTCAGTAGAAATATCAGCAGACATGCAGACACTGCGTAATCGGGGTGTCGACGAAACATATATAAACATCCCGGAAGAAGTCTACTGATGTTCAACTGCCACCATAGCGCCCCATAAAAAAGCGGCAGTATACCAATAAAGAAGGTTGTAAGACTAGGGTATACGATCTCCTCAATGCTATTCACCGCTGTATATAGGAAGTTTTCAGAACCCTAAATTGGGAAGAGTTAGGAATAAGAGTTAACTGTAGGTGCCTTAGTAACATGCGCTTCACCGATGGCACTGCATTGGTGAGTAACTCAAGGGACGAACTGCAATTCATGACTGCCGAACTAGACAAGGAAAACAGAAAGGTAGGTATTAAAGTTAACCTGCAGAAAACTAAAGTAATGTACGCAAACTTCGAAAGAGAACAGCGCTTGAAGATAGGTAGCAGTGCACTGGAAGTGTAAAAGAGTACGTCTACCTATAGGACAGGTAGTAACAGCGCAGCCAAACCATGAGATTGCGAAGTAACTTGAAGAATAAGAATGGGGTGGAGTACATTCGGCAAGCACTCTCAAATTATCATTGGCGGATTGCCACTATCTCTCAAGAGGAAGGTATATAACAGCTGCATCTTGCAGGTACACACTTACGGAACAGAAACCTGGAGAAACATGGAGGAGCTGCCGCGAGCAATCAAAAAGTGCACTTGTTGCCAGAAACCCCGAGCTAATCTGCTGAAGTATCGGATTTCTCCCGTCAAAATCTCAATGTGAGAAACAGGTTGGGGTCATCGGTCCGCAAGCCGCGCGGACGAGGGGAATCGCTGATGTGAGGTCACGTGACGCGCCGTCCGTCCCGCCACATCCGGATTCGGTCCGTCGTCTGAATGCACCATAAGAGACAAAAAGACAACAGAGTGGATCAGGTAACAAACCGGTGTTAAGGATATCATAGTTAAAATCAAGAAGAAATGGAAATGGGCCGGGCATGTAGCTCGTAGGCAGGATAACCGCTGGTCATTAAGGATAACTGACTGGATTCCCCAGAGAAGACAAGTGGGTTGGGGGGAGACAGAAGGTTAGGTGGGCAGATGAGATTAAGACTTTTTCGGGTATAAATTGGCAGCCGCAAGCACAGGACCGAGTTGACTGGCGGATCATGGGAGAGGACTTCGTCCAGCAGTGGACGTAGTCAAGATGATGATGATGATGCTGCTGATGATGATCGTAAAGTATCCCTTTACCTTTAGTACAGTAAAGTTGTGACGCAATCTAGGAAGGGTATAACCTGTAGGAGGGAAACTGGAATGTACACAGGCATGGCAGTACACACTAAGCCGACAGTAACTCCACACGCTATTTTTAAAAGATACAGGGGTCCCTACTCTCATTCCTTGGCTCGCAAAGAGGAAGGAAACAAGCAAGGAAAATTGTTACCGCGTCCAGTGTATTCGGTTGTAATGACGTTTTTATAATGAGATATACCTCGCAGTAAAACCCAATATTTCATGCACATCGGCAACAGCAATTGAAATATCGATTCACACATCATTTTCTTTAAGATGACCGTTATTCTGGGCATGACCATTCTTCATATTAGAAATATTTCTCCAGCCGCACTCTATTGTAGTGGCACGGCACACCTACCGGAATATTTGTTTTTTCTTTCACACTTTATATAAAAACAATAAAACCAAGAATAGGAGGCCGCTTTATGTATGCACAGGGACGCATATCTTTTCCATCTTCTTCCGATCCGCCTCGGGCCCTGTCTATTGTAAAGGAGTTCACATTAAACGAATGTTGGAAACACGCCGTGGACACCCCTGTGCCATTAATAATGTCTTCGGTGGACAAATTCTCGTGTCCGTTGGCTGTGGTCCTTGTCCGGAAATAAAAATAAACAAAGGGGAAAGGGTGAGACATATGATCGGACTGTCCGCCTCAGAAATCGAAAAAAAAAGGCGAAGGAAGTAAGCCAGAAAATATAGGATCTTTACAGTGCCTTGTAAAGCAAAAGACGAGCAAAGCAGTAAATCAAAGAATGAAAAGTAATGCGAATGAAGCAATACCAAAAGGTTTCAATAACACGACATGATGAAGTATTTCATTACCAAAAGGGGGAAGGGATATTATTTAAACAGAGTTAAGAAAACTAACTGTGACACAACGGGGTTCAGATCAAGGATCCGGGCTTATTGAAGTAAAAAAAAGGCTAAAAATTATTACCCGTAAGAAAAGTGAAAAAAAAAGGAAGAGCTATCTTACACACATTGTCCTTTCAAACTGGCAGAGCGCCAACAAACAACAACTTAGTACTTCGAACGCAAAATATAATCATAAATAATAATAATAATAATAATAATAATAATAATAATAATAATAATTACAGATAGAATATAGGAGCTATTTTTTTCATTGTCAAAGCTATAGTCAGTGACATGCAGCAGACGCCTCCACAGTTTCTCGGAGATAAAGTGAAGCAGCCGGAACATTGCCGACAATTGTATGCGTGTAGAGAAAGACGGAAGATATCCAAGAAGGGATGCCAGTACTCAATATAAATTCAAGCGAATGAAATTTACAATCCCATCTCTCCTTCACGTGTTATATTGAGTGGTAACAGCGTTTCCTTGTTGCAGAGCGCACGTATTGAAACGCGAGATCAGAGTTGTTTTTTTTTTAGTATTCCGAGTGGTACGCGCTATTGCTCGAGATAACCACGTATGATGTCGTGATGAATGTAGTCTCTAAAGATAATGTTGACTCAGGCCTACGCATTCCGGTCGAAATTGCACCGATATGGCTTTAAACTGAAAGTGGTGGAAGTGGACGTACAGGCCTAATAATTAGAGGATTTCAAAGCTTTACCTCTGGGGTTGAACGCGATAGTGTGCGCTTTAAACACTTGGTGCATGAAACTTTTTCGAATTTGCTATGCACAAACTACACAGTCCTAAAGGAATAGGCGCATTAGCATGTGTGTTTTTTTAGTTGGTTACGAGCTTTCAACCACGAAGCCACTATGATAACCACACATCCCGACGCCCATTGACAATGAAAGCTTATTTCTGCAATATTTCATGTTGCATTGTGAAGCATGTATACAGGACGCGTGTGTTTGCAAAGTATGAAAGCTACTTTCACTGCACTTCCAAACAGAGGACGCTCTTTTCTTTGTTTTCACAAGAAGAGGCGTAGCCGTGTGGTAGAGCATATGCGTGCCACGCAAACAACGCAGGTTTGATACCCACTCGGACCCAAACAACCTTGGTTCGGTCTCCACTCTGCTCCAGGAAGTTTTCATCATTTATTTACTTTATTTGCAACGTTCCAGATTTTTTGGTCATGCATATGATGATGATTTTTTGCTCACCACCAATGACGCCGACACCGACGCTGACACCGACACCGGAGTTTACGCGGAACGAGCTCTTTAACGTTATCGCGCTAAATTATCCTGTTTCAATCCGTGAGCACTGTACGTCGTCTCACTGTGATGCGCCCGCTTTCAGCGCTCGTGATTTTGATGTGCCCACCTGTGATGTAAGTTAAGAACTTCTAACTTACAAAGTTTCACCATAAAATTGTCAGAATGGTCCCAGAACATACAAAGAAAGAAAGTAAAAAAAGGGCGCCTTGACTATATTTTTTTTTGTGGCTTCTGACTTCTCACGGATATGAATTTCTCTAAAAAGACGCACACTCTCTTTTGATGTCATTAAGTGTCGTGGCCGTCAAGTTAATTACTTGGCAGTTTTTTCACGCACTTACTATATAGGAGATAATCTTATCATAAGCGCTTACTACCGAACACTTAGTAAGTACCACTAGTTTTTTTAAAGGGTGCAGCAGTAAATTTATCTCTTGTGGAATCTTGCCAAATATCTCTAGAATGCTGTCCTCACCGGATATATTAAACGAATTTATGTGCATTCACACAGGATTCAAAGAATAAACAGGGTGTTCCTATCAGTATGACATGGCTTTGAAACAAACGAACAAACCAGCAAACACATGAATGAACAAACGAACGAACGAACTAGCAGAACGTGTTCAGCGTTTTGTCGATATGTAACTAATAAACTAACTGGCAACGAACCAGTGAATATCTGGAGTCAGCTAGCTTGCTAACTAACTGATAAACGAACGAACAAACACGTGCCAAGTTCGGCAACGTAGCGTTGCCAGAACTCTGCAAACAGTGCCATATAAAGGCGCCTACAGTCTCAAAAGCTTTGCCGAAAAGCTACCGAATTCCGTGGAAGTCTGCAAAAGGGTAAACTTCAACGATTTAGGCTGCACTGAATCACCGCCAGCAAACCGATGTTGTGAACAGCTGCTCACAACATGACAAGAGTAAAGAAAATATACGAAGCCCGCTTTTGTCTGAAACTTCCTAAAGCACATCTCCACCGGTTCGTTGACATTACATGACCGATTCGATTCGAGCTGTCCGAAGCACAATGGACACACCAAACAGCAACGCGACGTGAGATCAGCTATTTCTGAAAAGTGAGCTTCCTGAGACACGCTAGCGGAGCACGCGATTGAGAGAGAATGTACATAAACGTAATAATATAGAATTGGATAGCCTCCGCCGTGAACAAGTTGAATGGAATTCTGCACTGGTCTGTCGGAGAGACTGTTTCGACGGCTCGAACAATGCAAGCACTGTTGTGGCATCATGGACTCGGGGCTTCCGCGGTTTCGATTAGCTCTTCCTCTCAGTAACGGCTGAACAGAACAGTAGTTTATGAAAAATACTACTGAGAGGATAAAACATGATAAAAAAGAGATATTTAGAGTTCTAGTTTAGTCTCTGGAGTATCCGAATCACACTAGAAGAAAAAAAAGCATGAGTTTGTGCAGAACCCCGGTCAACTGCCAGGTGGCAGCACCGTGTCGTCAGTGGAGTGCGTTTCCGTGCATAGCGTTGCATTTTCAGCGCAGCCTAAGAATTACTGGTATCTTAAGATTTACCTGTCTGCGTATTTTCTAGTAAAGGAACGGACCATCTAACACTTAAAGATGTGGTGCCTCAGATGTGCGCAATAATTGCTTTTTGATCAAAAATGCTCATAAGTATGAACGCAGCCACAAGTTCAAGATGGCTGGGCTTAATTAAACGTTGGCCGGGTGGCCGAATCTATGACAGACAGAGAGAAGAGAAGAAGTGTACATTTACGGGATCGTTTTTTTTATTAGACACAATAAATAGATCAGACAATCAGGCCAAGCAAAGTATTGCGGATGTTATTGAAGTAATCGCAATGTAAAGGAGAAGAAGTGGACGAAAAGATGCTTTCTACCGAACCTGCAACCTTCTAATAACGCGTCCGATGCTCTACGAACTCTGCTACCATGGCGGCTATCTCTCCCTTGTCCACTTTATGGGGTATATATGTGCATTAAACGTGGCAGCGTCAGTCAGCGCCACCAGTAGCTATGGTGACTGCCAAGAAGTATCCCAAAAAAAGAGTATCCACTTTAACTTATATACTCCCGACTTGCCAGGTAAATGACTCTCTTTAAAGGAAACCGTTTATTCTGATTTGGGTCCCACGATTCTAAAAAGCGAGCGAGAGGCAATGTGAGGTGATTTCTCAACTGCACGTGCGTTGAAGCCATCATTCTCACAGTGAACCTTTTTTATGAATGAGTGAGATTTTCCCGCGTCCGCCTGCACTTGTGTGACACCGGGCTCCTTCGTTGTGTTCGTAAACCGGCGTTGTTAGCGCCCACGTAGCCAGAGCCCTCCACTACGGCGTCTCTCATAATCATATGGTTGTTTTGGGACGTTAAACCCAGCATATCAATCAATCAATCAATCAATCAATCAATCAATCAATCGCCCACGTAGCCAGTGGGCTCTCGAAGTCTGATAATCCCGCCACGCCGCGTTTCGTGGTGTGGTTGCTTTCTTTTCCCTAATGATATTACTTTCCGATTCCTTGCAGGATGAAATTGGTGCCGTTGGTAGCGTTCCGTTCACCACCTGGTGGCAGCGGCATGAGAGTGGCAGTTGTGGTAAGTGATGGAACTCCTACTCTGTAATCGGCAGTCATTCGCAGCTGTTCTATTTAGGCGGCCGCATCCAGAAAGTTGCAGCTGAAGAGTATTTTGTTTTTTTTCACGTTTCTTCCAATAGCACTTCATATATATATATAAATAAATATATATATATATATATATATATATATATATATATATATATATATATATATATATATATATACCTACGAAGGAAAATTTTGCGGAACTCGCGACCGGGGATTTAAGGCCAAACTCCATAAGCGCGAAAATGCACGCGACAGCGACGAGCGACGCTATGAGCGACGAAACAGGGCGGTCGCGCGACGTGTCGCGTACTCATTTTCGCGCGATCGCTCGGTTCTCCAGATTTGGAAACCGTCGCTCATCGCCCGGAAGTGCTGGGCTCAAGCAGCCAATAGAAAAAAACCGGAAAAGACGAAGACTACATAGGTGCACGTGACCCTGCCCGAGTCACGTATGCGCAACAAGAAATAACGCAATGTTTATTAAGCATGCGCATATAAAAAATGCTGCAAGGCAATAATAAACACTTTCCGTTCCATTACACAACAATATATCTTATTTTTAAATTGGAAACCGCTCGCTACGCGGTTTTCTTGGTGCGAGTTGACGGCCTCATGCCAGCAACAGTGGAATTCGCTCGCCGAAGCCGTCGCGTGAATGAGGTTTGACTGCGCTAGCGACTGATCGCGCGACGCCGATCTACGTCGCGTCGCTCGTCGCTGTCGCGTGCATTTTCGCGCTTATGGAGTTTGGGCCTCAAACCTCCTGCGACTCTTTACTTCGCAGCACGACGCGTTCAACCACTGTTCCACACAGCCTACGTCTTCCAGCATACAACGTCGAGCTATTTGTATCTATCATTTACCGCAGGTGGTGCGCAAATACCTGGGGTCATTTAGCGTGGCAGAGCCTTGAGCAGTATCACTAGTAAGATGGTACAAAGTGCGTGACTCCATTGCCGTCGCCGCGCCCATCTTTGGCTGAAGTTGCGATGATTGCCCCACGGTCTGTGCTTTGACCTGCCGCGCGTGGTCACCAGTGCTTTAGCTGTGTTTGTGAGTGTGTTGCTGCTTGTGCTTTCGTTGCAAAGTTTGCGTTCAAGCCATACATCGCACGCAGGTCACTTCACTCTCTGCAGCGGCCTCGTTTTCGAAATCAATGAGTGGCTAGCCTTTTTTTTTTTGTAGAAAAGTTCAATTTGTTGCTATCACACGCATTGCTTCACCCTTGTCACGAAGCTGAAAATTTTTGTCTTTTGTATATATTCTTGAACTCTAGCACATGGTCTTGAAATTGATAATTCTACATTGAGAGGATCAGGTATTGAGGTAAAAGTCAAAACTCGTGTCATTCTTCGGCATTCCGTGGTTTTTACGACAACGCGTTCCCACACAATCGTTTCGCCTCGACTAGCATGTACTTGCTCCTGGCAACCGTCTTTCATTGCCACCCATAAACATGATGGCAGTTCAGTTTGCGAGACTCTGTTTATTACAAATATGAAATATTGGACAGGTGAAAAATTCGCTTTTTCAAATAATATGGCTAATCTCCACAAATGCATCTAAGAGAAAAAACATCCACACGCGCATATTCCTTGCTATGAGGAGCTACTTTGGTTTTTCGCGACACGGAATTGAAAATGAAAAATGCCGTGCTGGGATGGACCTGAATTTTTTCTCAGATTTTTTTTTGACAACGGAAGAATGCAGAACCTTCATTCCGTTCACTTTTCATCCCGCATTGTGAGAAGATGATCAAGACCAAGTATACGTCCATTTTAATAAAGACGGACTCCCATAATGTGCTTAATATATATCTATACAGCTCCTGAGGCAGATGACTTCATATACCCGACGATCTGTTAAGATAATCATTTCTCAGTTGATCATTGGCACTCAATTAGAGGCATTGCTAGACTCAAGGGTTGTGTTTCACATTTGCGTTCAGGAAAGACTATAGGAAGTAATCAAAGAGTATACAAGGAACATTAAGGCAGACGGTTTCGGTTGTATACGGCAGCGTTTAACCGTAAACTCTCAATTGCCATATCATTTTTTGAAATATTTGCCCTTAATCTACATGTGTCATATTACGGAGACAAAGAGCTGTGTGGCTTACCAGTCTCGAAGACCCCAACATGACATTATCACATTCAAAATACAGTCCAGACGTGGAGCCCTCTGTGCAATTTGTACAAGTTAATATCGGTACTGGTGCAAGTAGGAGCCCTTTTTTTTTTAACGCACAACAAAAAGAGGAAAATGATCACGTCGGTCCTGCGTGTTTCTGGCATCTAACACGACAAGCTAAGCAAAAATTTTCGCGCTTGTAAGATGCCAGTCACTGATAACAAATTACTTGCAGATCAATATACCTGACTTAAGGTCTCAAGACGATATAGTTCCACAACTGGGGTTTAACGGAACACGTTCACCATAGCTTAAGCATTAACATCTCGATATCCTCACTTGCCATTGGAACATGGGGGACAGTTTCACAATACACTATTCAGTATACGTACTGCTAAAGAAAGTAACGTATAAGTATCGGCCTCAAGGGTAACATATGTGACAAAAAAAATGAGATGTGAAGTTAGAGGTAACGCTATAAAACGGTGTTCAATTATGTGGTAACATATTCTTTTTAAGTTGTGCTGTGTTAGTATGTGTATGCATGGTATTCTATTTGTCCATACTAAAAGGAGTTCTGAAACCTTCCGAGCTCGCTGCTGTTTTTAAATTAACCCGTTACCGCCTCATGTTTACTGTCTGTGCAGCGGAAGTCAAAGGGCATTCCCTTTAAGCAGCTACTACGGCGCAACAATGCCCTTTTCCTGAATACCAACCTGCCCCCGCGCGACGCGCACTCTCCATTTTTAATAACCAACGCATGAGCCAAAGCGGATAGGAGCTCTCTAAACGACGCACAGTCTGCGTCGCACACCACCCCTCTTCTTCATCCGCCTCGTTTTTTTTTTTTTACATAACACCGCGGGAATCAGATCAGCGGCGAGTAATTTTCCGACCACTCACCAACCGAGCCCCTTTCATTAAGCGAAATTTGTCGCTTGACACGTTGCACGCACGTGCGCTGGAAAAAGGCCAAGAAAGAAGGGAATGGAAGGCGTCCGCGGTGGCGAATTAGTCGAGCGGAAAAATTCGCCGCGCATGTGAACACGCAAAGCGACGTGTTAGTACGCACTACAGACAGACACGAGAAGAGGGAAAGTGAAAGTGGTGGAAGGAAACACTAAGGCAGGAAGATTGAAACAAAGAAAAAGCAAAAACCTGGGACTATCCGCACGCGTCACCGCCATGCGAGAACATGCGTGCCGTACAGGTAATGTTACGACAGCGCCTGCCGAATAAACGTGTTCAGCCAATGTGCTGCGTCTCGGAGGTCACGTGTTGTACCGATACTGCAAAAAAAAAGGGGGGGGGGAGGGCAAGGTGAGGTTACAATGGCTTTTTCACTCGCAAAAGCTGGTGGCGCGTTACGTAACACACACTCTTTTTTTTCCGTAGTTTCTGCCTGTGCGCACGCTACGGATCCCGGACGCATACAGTCGTGGGTTTCCTAGATTCACGAACAGACACACCTGCGAAGGGCACGCGTGACCATATAGGGTTTTCCTTCTCACCCCGTCATTGTCCTATAACGCACGTTAGGGTGGGTGCGTTATACACATACATACATACATACTAATACATACATACATACCATACATACATACATACAGACATCCATACATACAGACATACATACATACAGAACATACATACATACATACATACATACAGACATACATACAGTACATACAGACATACATAAAGCAGACATACATACATACAGACAACATACATACATACAGACATACATACATACATACATAATACATACATACAAACATACATACATACATACATACAGACATACATACAGACATACAGACATACAGACATACATACATACAGACATACATACATACATACATACATACATACATACATACATAACATACATACATACATACATACATACATACATACATACATACTATACATACATACATACATACATACATGCGCGTACACACACGCACGTTCCTACGAAGCGTAGACGCACTCTCAGTCTTTACCACTCTCTCTCTCACTCTAGACACACACGCGCGCATACAGTTAAAAGCGTACTCTTACTAATACAATATCTCTCATCCCATAGTACTTCTCCAATGCGCCTCTGTGTAATGCTGAGAACGGTATAGGTACACAAACGCGCGCAGCACCCCCCCCCCCCCCCGCCCAACACAAACACGCATAATACGCACACACCCTCTTTCCTCTGTAGCCTTCTCTAATGCGCGCGTTGCCTGGCGCCGTGCTCGCTGTGGGCGCCGATACCCGAACGGCATGCGTCTGCGACGGTCGTCTCCGATGCGGAAACGGCGCATGGATGCACGCGCCGGTCGTTCGAGTAGGAGTGGGTGGCGAGGAGCGCCGCTGGCGTCGTCAGGCCAGGATCGCTGATTAATTTAGGCCTCGCCTCGCGTCGGCCGCAGCAGCCGCCTAGGCATTTTTTGCCCTCGACGTTCCCGAGGAAAGGGAGAAGGCATAGTGCGTATGCGAGCGTTCGCTTGCTCATTAAAACGACCGCGCCAAAACGCCCTTCTTTTCGAAACTCCCCCCTCCCCCCGCTGGTAATGTGTGGAGCGCCTGCGAGTTTGTTTCGCTCGCAGCGCAACAGTGTTCTTCGGAGAAGCAAATTGTCGGATACCTGCAGTCGGTGGTTAAGAGCGTGCACGGAGGCTTTAGCGCGTTTTCCTCGATCATGGCGTGTCTTGGTGCCGCAATATCTTTCAACTTACTACTGAGGCCTATGCCGAGCCGCACAAAGCCCAATCACGCAGCAGCTTGCGTGCCGGTCAGTTAATAGTATGCAGATTCATCTTGCACGCGAATTCAGTGTTACCGTGGGTGGTGACAGGTACACGCTTCTAATAGCACTGCACCGCACTGACGGCCGATGCTGAGTATGGTTGTTTCCTGGGAGTGTTGAGCACGGTGAAAAAAAGCTCGGCTATTACTCGAAATCTGTCAGCACCATGGATATCCAAGAAACATGGGGAGAGATAGGAAATAAAAAAAAACTATAATCAGTTGTTGAAGGGTGAGAGATCTGCAAGGCGTGCCGTTAGAACTTCACCGCAGCATTTCTAGGGAAACATTGAGATTGTATTCGATAGCTTGTTCGCGTGTAGTTGCCATGGTACGTTAGTTGCAGTCTCGTATTAACATTAAATCCCCGCTATGCGTGATACCTGATAATTTGGGCACGCTACACATTCGCGCGACTGGTGATGCCGATTACAGTTGCATGTTAGTGCGAAATTGTAGCAACACAGACCAGCCAAGACCTCTCGCTTCGATCCGCGTTTCAGTTTTGACTCGGATCGATCCATCCTCGAGTACCGTCTCACTATGAATATGAAGCGCTAACGGTGAATTGTCGCTGAGTTATTTTGGCGTAGGCTGTTTTGTCGTAATGCTAGTACTCGAAAGCAGCGCCGAGGTTGAAGAGATTTGTCACCTGCACTTGTGCGCACTGGGTTTCCAATTAGGGGATGAGAGGGAAGTGTACGGCTGAATTTCATCACAGCCATCCCCCCCTCCTTTCTCCTGTCGGTCGAGTCCATAGAACAACATGCTTCGCATTGTAGCAATGAATGAAATGAATTTATTTGAACCAGGCTTTTTGTACTTCAGCCCTAAAGATAAAAAAAGTTCCGCCATATCCACGAAGTGAATGATGATGAGTGGGCGAAGCTCCGGAGGTAAACCTGGTAAACCATGAATCCTCCTACATTTTGCACACTCGATTTTATTACAACGCTCCCCCTAGCGTACGTCGCCGCACTAAATCTAACGATTGCCTTCCACCAATGACACACGCTATATGAGACATCATTCCTATTTTATAACATCTTGCATCTTTTCATAATCAGCTACAATTACCGCTATCTAGTGAACACTGTAAGAACTAAACGAGAGGTGGCTACATACAGGGGACGGTACCGCCATCTAGTGAACACTGGAAGAACTAAACGAGAGGTGGCTACATACAGGGGACGCACAGCCCACGCCTTAAGGAGCTTCGCCCCTAAAAATCAAAATAAAATAGCGGCATGCTTCTCACAATTACGCGAAATCGGTCTTTGGCTTTTCTGAAGTAAGTATAGGAAGTAGTAATAATAATAATAATAATAATAATAATAATAATAATAATAATAGTTAGGGTTTTACGTCCCGAAACCTCGGTATGGTTGTGAGGGACACCGTGAGAAAATATTGACCTTCTCGTGTTTCTTCAACGTGCGCCGACATTGCACGGTGAACCGGCTTCTAGCATGTCACCTCCATGAAATGGTGACCGCCACGGCCGGAAGCCGCCACCTTCGGGTCAGCAGCTGAGCACCATAGACCGCTGCCCTACCACGGCACACAAAAAAGGAAGAAAATATTTCTTGAAACGCTACATCGGTGGTCTTCGGCAGCCGGTATCGTCAAAAACCGACGTGGTTGTAGCAGTGAGAACGTATGGAGCAGACATTCCGCTATCCCTCCTAGGTAATTAGACTGGGGGGTCGGCCACCCTGGACCCTTTGTGGGGACGTCCATGTTCACCAACATCCCAACTTTGGTTACAAAGGGTGAGAGCGGAATAGCTAAAAAAGTTCAAAATGGCTCGAAGTCGCGTACAAGTGAATATATATATATATATATATATATATATATATATATATATATATATATATATATATATATATATATGACATTTCATGTGCCATAACAGCTGTTCTACAGTTATCCTTCCAAGCCGCGCACCGCGTAGTATTTTTCGCTATAATATGTATTAATTGTGGGTAATTTATTCTCTACTATCGTGTGCTATGGACATCCCGAGAAACTCAATGCTTCTGTAATAATGTTTCATGTACGTAGTGCTTGTTATTTGGCAGTGTTACTGTCCTTGTCGCATGGACACTGCATGCGTCCCTAGCATTCTACGTAAAAAGTTTTTCCGAACACAAAACAATATTCGCACGAGCCCTGTGAGGGTTGGAGAATGTAAGCATTATAGAAAAATCGCGCCTTTCACTCGACGAGATAACATTTGTGCAAAAATGTTTTATGTCATATTTCGGGCAAAATAGCGTCGTTTCACTCGCTCCTGTGCGCAGTGCTGGTTATTTGTATGTGTTACTGTTCATGTGGCATAGACACTGCGGCCAAGTGGTCGTAGCGCACACTACGTTCAAATAAACTTTTCCCGAACACGAAACAAGCTTCGCGCGAGCCATATAAGCGTTGTAGAATAGAGTTTATGCAAATAGCGTTCCTCTCACTCGATGCGGTAACTCTATAGTGACTCCCGAAAAGCTCGGCTGTCGGGTTGTCCCCCGCTTATCATACAGATGAGGCGCGTGCCTTACGCAAGAGGCCATTCCCTGCGCGTCGTTATCGATTGACAGTCGAGGTCGGGGGAGTGTTTTCCCCCCTCCTCTTTGCACATACAAGCGCGCATAGCTGGGGGAGATGGCAGCGTTTTTTTTTTTTTTTAATAGGCGCCCGTCAAGTCCGGAAAGCGTACCACGAGTGTTCACAGCGATATTTGGACGAGCGACGGGGCAAAGTGAAGACTGCCAATGTCAGTGTTGAAAGAGAGATTACAAAGAACGAAGGAATACAAAATGGAGGAATTTGAGCGTCGATTTTTCGTTGCTACCTTGGTGGAAATGAAGTTAGGATGCATTCATTTTGTTGTTGTGTTGCGAATTCGATTCCCTTCTAAACAAATTTGTTTCGACTGTGTACTATTACATGTGCCCTCTACGATTTTGAGGCACAAAAGACCGCTATGGGGCGGCACCGAAAGTTTTACTTTCTTTATTTAGCTATGGCAATGCACTGTGCTGCTGAGATATTTCTACTGTGCCAATCAATATTGTGTTTATATTTCGTGAGCTTGTTCAACCTTCCTACAACATATATTATTCGTTCTCTCAAACATGTCTTATAGCAAGTTTTGGTTCTTTAAACACAAATTGCCAAATTGCCGATTTCTTAGGTGTTTTAACTTGCCTGAATTTTATGCGTCTTCGTGCTGCTGGTTTAGCGAGACATTTATCTTCGTTTGACATTCTGCGAATTTGTAGTTTATTGCGTTTGCCTTCCTAAATTTATTTTATCCTATGTGGTTAGATAATAACCCTTGTATTTATGATTAGTCATCGCTTCTACTACGGACGTGCTAGATATTGTACACAATATATGATCTGACTGTTTGCCTAGATTCGTGTAACCATCATCCAGCTCTTGATGGGTGGTTCCCCCCGACCGTTTTTGATTGGGGACCTCCGAATGTGCAGTTATATGTCTATCTTCCCGTATTTTATTGCAATAGCGACTATATGGACAGTCTCGGCTGACTTTTTTGTCATTCACGTATATCTATACGGGGAAGAATGCGCTAGCCTCCTGTTTCTGCGGAGTGAACATCGCCTTTCCGGCCGGGGTCGTCTGCGCGCGCTCTCATCTCGTCAGCGAAAAAAAAAGGGGGGGGGGGATCCTTACGGTGCTATCGCAGCAACGACCAGCGCGCGGCTGTTGCCCACACAGCAGGCGGGAGCTTCTATGGGTTGCTCTCAACACACACACAAAAACCTAAAAAAGACTATCATCATTAAAAAAACGGTTCCAAAAGTACAGAAAAAGCTACAGCAAAGTAGCTCGGCCGGGTTCCTGTCCACACCTGAGCGTAAAGCGTAGCAGGTGTAACAGTTATTCAGGGGTGTAGCTAAAGGGGGGGGGGGGAATTCAGAGTTTTTTTGTCACCAAATTTTTTTTCTATTTTTATCGTGTATATATACACGAACGCATGCGAACCCACGCTTGAGGATACATAAAGTATGATTGAACTCCCCCCCCCCCAATTACCCGAAAAAGCTCCTTGCTACGCCACTGCACTTTATAAACGTAATGAATACAGGTAGACAACGCACTGTAAAAGTCAGTGATGTACGTTTCTTCCCTCGTACGGTCGCGTATTGGAATGCGCGGCCAAATAATGTAGTCAGCTCCAATGGCTTTGTTGGCAGTATAAAATGCCGTGTTTTAAAGGTGTAGCAGTTTTCGTTGTTACCGTATCTGCTTGCTTCTGCCACTTGTTTTGAAGGCCCTATTTTTCAATGATTGCCGTGCTAATTTCATCGTTTGTTTGGTTTCTTGTCTGTGCCCATTGCGTTGCTCGTATATTAAATTTTGCATTGGACGTGAAGGCTATCCTGCTTGAGCCAAAATAGAGGCTTTCTGTATTTCAAATAAATAAAAATAAAAATACCACATTTCACATTCACGGAGGTTCAGTACACAAGGGCATAAACAACGAATTCCAACAAATAACTCAGGAGCATAAAGGATGCGTTTTTGCAGAATCCTCCTTTACACTGACTTGTCGACATAATCAGTGCTGCAAGTAGTGAATCATACGATTAACATAAAGGCTGTGGTACCGTAATTTTAGCCGCCACAGATACCAGTGCAGCCTGCCATGGTTTATACGGTTATGTTACTCGTCTGTTAGCCCAAACGTCGCGCGTTCGATTCCCATCGCGGCTGTCACATTTGGATGGAGGAGAAAGGCCAAAGGTCCGTGTACTGAGTGATTTCGGCGCACGCTACGAACACCAGGTAGTCCAGTTTAACCCCCTCCCCCCTCAAACAAATGCTCTCCACCACGCCGCAACTCATAATCATTTCGTGGTTCCAGCACATAAAAACCCACAAATTAGCACACTGTGGACATTTATTAGGCACCTCTTTATCATTCATTTGCGAATATCATTAAGTAAGGTTTTTCGTCGTCATCTCTTGTGCGAACACACCTTGGGATTTTTTCGTACCTTGAACGTATGTGATTGCTTGGCCATGTTTTCGAGTCACAATAAAGGCGTGTGAACTGTTATACTTCACATGGCCACACTTCAATATGTCTACATGGGACACGTAGTAACCTCGCAGCCGAGCCATGGGAGTGAAATAACTTGAATAATAGGGATGGGGTGGATCACATTCGTCAAGCATTCTCTAGTCATGAATGGTAGTCTGCCACTAACCCTGAAGAGGAAAGTATACAACAGCTGCATCTTGCCAGTACTTACCAATGGAGCAGAAACCTGGAGCCTTACAAAGAGGGTTCAGCTTAAATTGAATATGACGCAGCGAGCGTTGGAAAGGAAAATGACCGGCGTAGCCTTAAGAGACAAGAAGATATCAGAGTGGATCAGGGAACAAACTGGGGTTAATGATATCATAGTTGAAATCAAGAAGAAAAAATGGACGTGGGCTGGGCACGTAGCGCGTAGACAAAATTACTGGTGGGCGTTAAGGGTAACTGATTGGATTCCCAGTGCACGAGGGGGAGATAGAAAGTTAGGTGGGCTGATGATATCAAAAAAGTTCGCAGGTGTAACGTGGCAGCACAAATCACAAGACCGGATTGATTAGCGAATCATGAGAGGGTCCTTTGCCCTGCAGAGGGCGTAGTCAGTATGATGATGGTGATGATGATGAACTGTCATACGTAACAAGGATTGGGGTGCTCGGTATTATTATTATTATTATTATTATTAGTAGTAGTAGTAGTAGTGGTAGTAGTAGTAGTAGTACCACGTGCACCACAGTTTTGTCTGCCAGTAATGTTTTTCAGAAGAGTGTTTCGTTGGGCTAGTGGGTCACACATTGTAAAAGACAAAACCAGAGCAAAATAGGCCACACGATCGAAGAAACAAAGGACGAGCGCTCACTAACAACTGGTTGTTTTACTGCTTCAATGCAATATAAAGGAACGAAGTGCAGGGTAACAAGTAACGTGCGAAGTCAGGCTATTCGTCCTGATACAGCTGTGAAAACTGTTAATTGATGTGATTACAATTTTAAGAGTGCACCTGTAAACACACGAAAGATTGTTAATTCCTTTTGCTCAGCCTTGCGGGTGTTTCACTTGCACATGTGTCGCCTTCTTAGTGAGTGCCCCTCCTGTATTTTTCTTCGCTCGTCTCGTCTACTTTGCGCGGTTTTTTACCTTTTCAGCAATCTTTACTTTCAGGAAAAACTGAATAGCCGTTCCGAGATTGACCGTGTGATGCGTGTTTGTTGGCGAGTCAGTAGTAGGCTATAGAAATGTGGCCGTGTGTCTGCGTGCGACACTGCAAAGATCGTCAAAAGAAGATAGTCTTTTGCCGGCCGTCTTTCGTGCATAGCGTCGCTTTTTTAGCGCACCCTAAGAAACACTAGCGTCTTTAGAATCACTTATGCAAGTAGTTTTTAGTAAAGGAACTTACCACCTGACACTTACGTACTGATGTTGCTCCTCAGCTGTGCGTAATGTTTGCTTTTTGATTGACAATGTTCAGAAGTAAGAACGCAGCCAGCAGTTCAAGGTGGGTGGGCGTTCAAGAAGTGCTCAAACTTCGGCTGGTGACCGAATCGTGCGACAGACAAACAGTTAGAAAATGAAAAATATTGACAACGCGTTAGCGATGAGCTGTAGGCCCCCGGGACGGCTTTATGCCCTCCCATGGTACAGTACATAGTACTCTAAATCGTTGGCCTCTTTATTCGGAACAAACAAAATATCTGCGTTCAAGTATCCCAAGAAAGGCTATCGTCTTTGAAAGCGAAGGGAGGCTTTCCTTGCGGGAAGCAGTTCGACCGCTAACGCCAAACTATACTTCGAGCGGGACTCGCCAAATGAATTGCATATAGCCGTCGTCACAGGCGACCTCGTTTTTTTTTTCTTTATTTTGTGTGTTTCTCGCTTCCAGCACGGCTCGCGAGGTGGTTTCGGCGCGCGCCTAGGGGCGGCCTTAATCCAAAATTGATTGAAGATTCCGTTGGAAAAAGTCAATACGCCCGGCTCGGCGCCATCGCCGCGCTTAAGAACGCGGGCGAGGGGTCCTGGATCGACCTCTGGCGAAATAACGTGAAGCACTGTAAAACAACACTCGATCCCAATACTGACTTTAGAGTGCATACACAAACATAACGCTAAAGTTGAGACTCCCTTCTTGTAGTGTATGTGTACGGGTAAAAAAAAAAAAGAACGTCTTGACACTCCTGCACGAATTCTGTCGCCTTTTCTGGGTTCTTTTTAGCTTGTTTCGGTTTTATGTACGTTTCCTAATGGAACGACTTGTCGCTACATCGGTACTTGCTCCTGAGCTGCACTAAATATAAGAAAGAACTCGTGAAGGGCGGGTAACGGGCTGCTAGGGTGTGAAGGAGGGCGAGAAAAAGAGAGAGGAGGAGATGAAAGAGGGACGATATAGGGAGGTTGTGCTGGGAGCCCGCCGTGCTGTTTCACTTTGCTGCGCCGTAAAGCGAGTCGACTGCGTATATTGAGTGAGCGCCGCCCTGTCAATACGTGTGGTCTGGCGAAATCCACATTCCTGGCAAGGCTGTCGCTAACGGAGCTGCGGTGGACCTGCTTCGTCGGTGTTTCGGACAGAAAAGCTTTATTTATCAAACGGAAAAAAGAGAGCTCAGGGGTGGTCGTCGTCAGCATGAATGGCACCGAAAATGATTGCCGTCGTCAAGATCGTCCTCGTCGAAGCGAAGAAGATAATGATCTCACTAGTGGTGTATATTCCAAATCATCGTCACCACCTTGATTATTCCTATAATCATATAATTGTTTGTCCGGAAGGACTCGGGAGGCAAAGGCGATACTTCGAGGTGACCATAACCTCAATCATCATCATTTTAAGAATCAGATGTTGATATACAGGATGCCTTTCAAATACTTAAATGTCCCTGTCGGTCTATATAGGGAGAAAAAAAACTAACTTCATTAAGGCGAGAGCTTTCGGGGTTTCATCAAAACCTAAAATTGGCCGTAGGAGTCAGCACGCCGAGGCGTCCGCGTCAACGCGAGCGATGCCAAAAATCTTCGTGTGATGAGTATGACATAGTGACAGGACGTCATCGGGACGTCACTCAACATAACTGCACGTGATGACGTCTTCAAATGAAATTATAGCTCGGTAAAAAGTGGGTCCGTCACGGAGGCAGAAAGCTCGCAATGCATCCGATCTTAGCGCACCCGTTCTTTCTTTGTTGCTTTCCACATCGTCCATAAAAGACAATCTCATCAACCTCTCTAGACGTGTTTGATTCTCACTTCAGGGTCTGAGTAACACGCCGCATAAACAACAAAAACAACTGCTGGATGGTGCAGTGATTTCGTAAAACAACTACACACCACGCGGCAACACACTCCGGTGTACAAGCGGCCACAGATTCCTGTGTTCAATGTGAACACGTCGCCTATATATATACCTGCGACCGTCCTCGACTGCTGATTCGAAGTGCAAACATAGTTTATTTTTGCCCCTACCCCCCACGTTGTCCTTTAAGTTGCCGCTCCAGGTTTCTTGGCGTTTTCTTGCAATACGTATGGCGACTTGCGTTGTCACACAGACCTGGGAAAGCTTGTTGGCTGGGCAAGGTTACACGCCCGACATAGTTTCGCTTCGCGAAGCGCCGCGCTACAGGGTATACGCAGGTGTTGGCGTCTTTGCGGGGCGTTTCGATCTGTCGATTCGTTGCTCTGCTTACGGAGCGCCTTTCTCTAAGACCACTCGCTAACAAGTTTGTCAACATGGGGATACGTCAGCAGTTTTTGGAGTCACCTGCGCACCCACTCCCACAACTTCGCCGCAAGGCGCGACACGTAGGCGAAAGGAAGACCTGTGGAGAAAAATATTGATGATGCCCGATTCCCTCGGAGGAAAAAAAAAGTAAATAGACAGAGAATTGGTGCTGCATTAGTAGTAAGAAAACTGATGAAAGGGTGGAGCTGGTCGCCTTGCCTTCCTTCTTTCTCTTTTCCTTGCAGTTATTTTCCTTTCCCATGGCTGGCTCACAGGTATTCAAGTCATGCGTAGCCCGAGTTGATATCGGGTGACGTTAGTTTTACGAGTTGATCGGTATTGATTGGTTAATCATAGGTGTGAATTGGTCCAATAAACTTCAAATTGGCCAAGTAACGCTCATCTGTGTTCGCCGTCATCGTAATCGGAATCGATTTGTTATCGACCAGTAGTGATTGGTTACCGATGGGCAATTGCTTGTATATCAATCGGTATTACACCTGTGTTCATGCAAACTCAAACAAGCACAATAGTTCATGTCGTGACGTTTGCTACGAAATATTAGCTATTACTTCTGTATCTGTCAGTATATGTCCGATTGCTTATTGGCATCGATCAGTGTCAAACCTGTATTTAAGCTCAAGCGAGTATGATCGTGTGTTTTCCACCATTCTTGTGAATTGTTGTGTTTTGATGGGTTATTGATCAGTACTGGCTGTTTGCTATCGATCGGTATTGATGGGCTCATCTAAGCTTTGTTATGCTCGGCTGACAGTTTGACTTTTCTTGGCTTCAGTGTAGGTTATTGGAAACAGAGCAGAGTTCTCGGGTGACGCTGCGAGAACTAAGGAATAGCTTAAACCACTCCACTGTAAAAATATCGTTACGTAAAATGAGATGGGACATGACTATTTGCCAGTATTTACACCGATGAAATCGGAGCGCAGCACACAGAGCGAGCAAACCAGTCCTCTTCGTCGTCTTCTGTCCACAGAATGGTTCACCCTTCATGCGATAGCTACGTAGCATTACCCCCGGTTGTAAAAGCACCGGCTCGGTGCACTTTATACGTGTTGTTCAGAAGAAGGGTGGTATGCTTTCAACCTACTGACGTGGACTACGTCACTGGGTGTGTTTGCAGACAGGTTAGTGCCGGAGACTGGAATGACCTCATAGGTAACTATTGTTACCCGTCGTATGATACGGTAAGGTCCCTGTACGGAGATAGCAACTTCTCTGACAATCCAACACGACGTACTGGGCACCAGAGAAGAACTAGAGAACCAGATGAGAAGTCAACGTCGACATGCTTGCTGTCATAGAGAGCATTCTGGGTTGCTTGTGAAGCCAACAGCCTAGAGCGGGTAATCTGACGTGCGTGGTCGGTACGAGCTATAGCATCACGTGCATATTCGCTCGGCGGAGGTGTAGTAGTCGGTAGTAGGGTGTCCAGTGGTAAGGACGGATTACGGCCATAGAGCTTATAAAAAGGTGAATAACCTGCTGTATCATGACGAGATGAATTATAGGCAAACGCCATGTGAGGTAGCGCTAGATCCCAGTCATGGTGGTCAGATGAGACACACATCGAGAGCATGTCCGTGAGGGTGCGATTTAGGGGTTCGGTAAGGCCATTTGTTTGAGGATGGTAGGAAGTGGTCAGTTTGTGTTGCGTTGAGGAAGAGCGCAATCTTGGCACACTTGGCATCCTGCACACTTGGCATAAAGCGGAGCGGGTTGCTACTGATGCACAGCTTCACAGTTTAACCAACCACGATGGTGAAGTGGCTAAGGCACTCAACTCACCCGCAGGTTGCGGGACTGCATCTCTGCCGCAGCGGTTGCATTTTGGATGGTGGCGAAAGTGCTGTAGGCTCGTGTGCTCAGATTTGTGTACTTGTTAAAGAACACCTGGTGGGCGAAATTTCCGGAACCCTTCACTACTGTGTGTCTCACAATCAAATGTTAGTTTTGGGACGTTAAACCCCAATACTTATTAACAATACAGTGTTAGTAAGGCTGGTGGATACTGATGCATTGAGAGAGAGATGGAAGAAAGTGAATATGGTGATAATCTCACCATACGAAAGATGGAAGATATTCTAAATAAGCACGAAGGATGAAAGAGAAACTAGCCGTTTATTTTTTTCGAGAATTCCTTCGATCTAAGGCGCCTTTCGTCGAGAACTCCACTGGATATGCTAGACGATATTGCGAAAGACGCATGGGTGTTGCCAGTTTGGGCTGTTAATAGAATGTTTACCTATTTTTGTACACCGCAACTTCGGTCGAAAGCCTTATCGCAACTTCGCATTATATGGCGGTGCCAATCATGGAGGAAGTGCGGGGCCGGGATGCAGCCATCTTTATTTTTCTTCGGTTTTATTTTTCTTTCCTCTTATCTTTGTTCCTTTTGGTGTTTCCCCGCTCTTTCTGTATTTCCTCTTCCTATCTATTCATTGCTTCTATCTTTATGAATTTCTTTCTATTTCTAGTTTTTTCTGTTTTCTTTCCCTCTCTCTTTGTATTTCGCGTACGCCTTTTTTGTCGATTTTTATACGCTTTTTTTGCCTTCATTACACCAATCTATGACAGCACCACGCAACAGGCCGCCCCCCGAAGTGCACCGCGCTTCAAACTCACAAGGTCCCTTGTGCATTCACCTAAGAAGATTCGAAAACGAAAGCAATCTTCTTTGCTTCTCGGTCTAATGTACAGTGCCGTTCACTGTACAGGCAACACTCCAACCAGCCCCTTTCGTATTGATGGCCCACTAACTGCAAATCAGAACTCCCGAGCACATGTGGTCTGATAGAAATGCAATCGACTATGCCTTTGTAGGAGAGTGAAACCCGGGCATGCCCTGCAGACATGTGTTCCCATTAACAGTGGACCCGTCTGTACAAGAGAGCAGGAAACACGAGCAGTGCCTTCACGCTCCCGCTGTTTTCGTTTTCTTCTATTGAGCTCCCGCACTCGCGGTTTTATTTTTCGCCGCCCAAAGCAGAGCGCTATACCGCAGCATCCTGTGGCGCTACGTCACGTAACGCCACGACAGTATTCATGACGTCATGATTGACGTCATCACGTGATGATTATTTCCCGTTTGATGAGGCATCTACGATGAATACTGCACCAGCGCAACTCCTTTCGTGGCATGCGTCCACCATATACATAGCACTGTTGGTTTAGTAGCACTGCAGTGCCTACTTACTTTCTCTGCGTGGGATCGAAAAATAAAGAAGATGAAGTTGAGTGCGCGTGAAGTGTCCCGTTCTCGCCGATCGTCATGTTGTCACGCCTGAGTGTAGAAAAACATGTTGCCTTGTAGCGTGACTAAGCGTTTTACATTGCTACGTACCATACAAAAAAAACATCACCCAATCTCTCCATACAAGTGGTTAACCAGCGAAGCTAAAATGTGAGACCACAGACAGTCCCAGACGTCGCAGCCGAATGCAAAGTGCTGCTCGAGGAACTCCCGCCGAAAGCGGGAATCCAGCCTGGCGAACGCGTTTCCGCCATTGTCACGTTGACGCTGCTGTGCCCGCAACGCCGCTTCCTAGGCTTGCCATTGTCGCTTGCAATCGGCTAGGAAGGCTGCCGGATACTCGCTGCGCAGTTGCTGCTCACGCTTCGCCACACGGGTCTGTTCTTGGGCTTGGACTGCTGCATCGACCCGGCGAACATGAATTCCCTCGTGGTTCCGCTGTCGGCGCTTTTATAAAAAGTTGTACGCTGTTCGGGCGTTTCTACGATCAGTCACCCTTCGCGTGTGGAAGCTGTAAGTTCAAAGTGGTGAGCTTGGGCTTGGCGGCGCGGCTGCGAATAGATGAATGATGACACTGACGGTCCTCCCATTTGGCACGCGTGCTCGGATGCGACGTATAGAATGACGTGACTAACGGAGCAGCCAATAGGGACCGTCATCGTTTCTAGTGGCGAACGCTTTTGGGAGAGAACCTCATCTTTATCTAAACTTGTAACGCGTCAGGTGTAACCGGCAGTACCTCCCCAACAGTGCAATTGATGGCACTCACAGAAGTACATGCAAACTGCAGTTGAGTGAGAATATTCTAGATGGCGCTGTACTGGTACTATCCTATTGGCTGCTGCGTGGGCTTTGCCTGGGTGCGCAAGGAACGAATGTCTACCTCAGTCTCCTGGATCATCGCCGTACGTGTCGGATCATTGGTGGGACATGAACGGAGCGGCGGGCGCAAAAGGTCGTGGCGGCTCGTACTCGTCGCCATGCAGACAAACAGACAGGCAGACGCACGCATGGATGGACGGACGCGTGGACGCACACACGCACGGAAGAACGAAAGGAAGCATGCACGGATGAATGAACGCACGGATAGATGGACGGACGGACGCTTCGCCCCACGTATCATTTCACTCCGTGAATATGCGTTGATTCTTCACGCTTGGCCTAGACATATACAGTTCTCTCTAAAATGACAAGGCTGTATGTTGTCAGCACCAATATCCACACGTAAAATAGCCTATACAGACTTGCCGCGTCTAGTCCAAGGTTGTCAGTTGAATCTCCAGGGCCTTTTCATTGAATGTTGGCTCCGAATAACCATTCTTGTAGCAGCTTTGTCTAGCCAAAGCTTCCTAGAAAAACTATGCCTGGAAAATTGCTCTGTTTTGCATGGGAATCATACCAGTACGCCATCTCAAATGCCATTTATCTTGCAGCGTGTTACGACCAGCCGCCATGACAGAGCTTCGATACAACCAGCCACCGTAGTACCACTTAGCCTTGTGACATAATATTGGCAGCTGATCAGAGGCAATGGTGTGATATTTGCGCCTCTTCAAGAGGTGACATTCAGCGGCGTTTGTCTCCGTACCCTAGGAGAGAGTAAAATCAGAGGTAGCTAGGGCCGCTGAAGTTCCAGGAATATTTCGATTGAGAAGCGTTGCGTTTACGAAAATTGTTTAACGATTTAGAGTATTTTGTACTCTACTACGGAAGAGCATTAAGCCGTCTCACCTAATCAGGTGTGTTTAAATTAAATTGTGAACACTTTAGAGCACAATGCACACTCTGTGTTTATAAAAAAGTTTATTTCGACGTAGTACGTAGGAGACAATTGGACATGAGTCTGTACAACAAGGACAGTAATGAACGGACACACAACGAGTAAGCACTATGTACAGGGAACATTATCACGAAAATGTCGGAGTCCTCGGGTTTTCTGAAACACGTGGTACTACGGACATACAAACTTATCATAATTTATGCAAGTGACATTTTACTCAATTTACAGGCTGATATGTACACACTATATACATGACTTCATGAGTATGAAAGTATATATGTAGATCAGATGTTATGATAGAGGCTATTTACATAATTAAAATCTAATGACATAGAGTTTTGCTATATAACACCAGCTATACAGATACGGACATACACTTAGAGGAAAAAGTAAATACATACATATTATACACAAGCGACAACTGCTATCTGGTGACTTGGCTACAAGAACCCAGTTAGATGAAAGATTAGCCGCACACCTTCATTGGCCACTGACAGAAAACGGCATAACCACTGTCTTAGGCATTCCTCTTCCCCAAGGAAAAGCAATTCCTCCGACAAGTGGACAAAAATTCACGGCATAATCATTTTAAAATTGGAATTAAAGCATGGTGACGTATGACCACGTGCAACAGCCTCACACCTGTCACGCTACGAAGAAAAAGCCCCCTCAGCAATCTGAAGGCGAGTGAATCGACTACGTAAGCAACTACCGGATGTGAGAAAACGATTCCTTCTATGGTCCACGGAAACCAGCGTTTACGGCTCTCCAAAATACCCTTGAAATTACGCATTGCTGTTGCACTTGCTGGTTGGATTCCTCTAGCGTGCAATTAGGACAAGTGGAAGATGGCGCCATGACCCAACTTTGCAGTCTGTCTCGTGTTGGAAGCACTCCCCATTCCAGACGCTACATGTGCCCACGAAGACGGCCATGTGTGTTTAGAAAAAGTGGTTAGCAATTTAGAGTACTTGGTACTCTACTATGGGAGAACATAAAGCCGTTCTGTGGGCCTCACACTTTAAGATGGAAAGGAAAGCCAGGAAAATTCCCGTTTTTTTCTGTTTAGAAAAAGGTATATACACTCTGTACAGAAAACAATGGTATCGTAACATTCCAGGAATAGGGCACATGCACTTCGGCAGATCTCTGTAGCACGACAAACATTACTACGTTGCAATGAAGACATCATTGCTCCAATATACATGACACTGCTGGCATACACGTACACCATAATTCAATGCAATATCATGACACAATGATATAACGATGTAATCGATGCAATTAAACAATTGGTTGCGAATGAAATCATAAATAACTACTCAACGGGCGCTGCTTAGCACCACGTTGGTCCAGAAATTAGTTTTACCCTTTTGTGTTCAATGAAAGGGCACGACCAATGCCACAAACACTCGTGCTCCCCGAGGTAGAAAAGCTCCTAAGAGAAGAGCACGAGGATTCCTCGTTTCATTCGGCCCTGTATCGGCCACAAAGAACGCCGGCGGCATGCAGTTCGCAGCCACGGCCTCGTATCGGTTTCGCCAAAGGCTGAACAGTCCCGCACCTAATAAAAGGGCCGAGAAGCGCCCTCAAGGAAATCGGCCGTTGGACACGAATATTCGCACACCTTGTCCCCGAAAACCAGCATAGACCGCACGCCAAAAAAGGTGGTAGACCACACATTCAATTGTCGCATGTCGATTGGTCACGACCATGACGCAGTTGGGGCAAGTGGAAGTGCGAACCACCGGTCATCGCTGCAACCAATCTCGAGTGGGGAGCAAGCCCCTGTCCAACCACCAGATAAAGTCTCGGAGATGTTCTGGCAACACTGCTGCAGTTATTGGTTTAGTTCTAAGGGTGGTTCATTATAGATTGACGATGCTGGGGCACCAAGAGCCGTAGCAGAGTGGTCATTGTGTACACCACTTAAGGTTCGGTTACCTCTTTCTCAGGGCACGTAGCCTCCAACCGTTGGTGAAATGCCAGAAGGGCTCGATACAAAGATGCTAATTCAGTTAATTGGAGACCTTGGTTAATTTCACTAGCCGGCAGGAAGACGTGTAGTAATGGCCCCAGATAGTAGCGAGCCAGTGTCTGAGCGGGCATGCCATCGTTGCTTAGTATTCGCAATAGAGTGCGGAGGCACAATGTAGAAGCCGTGACGGAAACGTCGGGGAGTGCAAAACCACCTCGATCTCGTGGTTGAGCGAAGGCCATACGAGATAATAATTGCCACCAGACCAAAAAAAAAAACAATGAACTGGTGCAGCTTTGCACTTTCTTGGAGACGTGGAGCGGTGGTTTTACAAAATGGCAAAGGTACCAAAATGTTCTGAGGTAAACCGTTTGAGATAAGTATCGGCATTCCATGAGGGGGAAGTCGAAGTGTCTGGCTTATTTCACGTCACTTTGAAGAGTTCGTTCAACGGATGACCAGATGCTGTCTTGTACACCAAATGAAGTGAAAGTAACGCCTAGTATTGTAATGTTAGGAGACCACTGTAAAGGCGACGTGGGGCTGATACGACCGTTGGCGTCACCAATAAATAAATACTAGCTTTCAGAAAAGCTTAACCTTGCACCGGATATAATGCCATAATGACTGAAAGTATCAAGACCATGTTGCGGCAACTGTTCATCGTGTGTGAGGGTAGTATCATCTGCATATGCAGTGACCTTTACTTGTGTGTTACCAGGTAGGGGTAAGCCTCGAGTGTGCGGGTCACATTCAACTGCCCCTAAGAAGAGCTCTGATGCAAGGATGAATAAAACTTGGGAGAGGGAACACCCTTGACTAACCCCACACGTGACTTGAAAGGGGTGAATCTCTCGGGAATCTATGTAAAGGGTACTTTTTGAATTGGTGTGCACCGCGTGAATTTTCAATGAACTTATACAGGAATCCGAATGCATGTAAGACATTAAGTAGCCATGTTCTATGAAATCAAAGGCCTTCTCCTGATCTAAGAAAACCAACAGTCCTTGCGCACATCGGCTAGTGGTGTACTGAATGATGTCTCGCGTTAACCACGTATGGGTGTGTATTTCTCGGCCCGAAACGAAACATGTTTGGTGGGGTGCGAATAATAGTTTAAAAGACGGTTTGATTCGGCGCACCAGAATGTTGGCCGAGAGCTTGTAATGTACATTAAGCAGAATAATAGGGTGCCAATCTTCTGGTTGCGTGGACGTTTGGTCTTTCTTAGGGGCTAGTGCTATACGGGCTCTGTGCGAAGAGGTTGGACGGATAATATCTCAGAAACACTTGCGAATGACGCGTGACATAAATGGACCAATGATAGGCCAGAACAGTACAAAAAACTATGCAGGTAGTCCCTCAGGTAGCCCTACTGTGGTGGTCTAGTGGCTAAGGTACTCGGCTGCTGACCCGCAGGTCGCAGGATCGAATCCCGGCGGCGGCAGCTGCATTTCCGATGGAGGCGGTAATGTAGAAGGCCCGTGTGCTCAGTTTTGGGTGCACGTTAAAGAACCCCAGGTGGTCGAAATTTCCGGAGCCCTCCACTACGGCGTTTCTCATAATCATATGGTGGTTTTGGGACGTTAAATCCAACATATCAATCAATCAATCCATCAATCAGTCCGTCAGGTCCAGAGGCCGAATTCTTCTTCATTGCGTTCAATACACCCATGATTTCATCGTTGGATGGTGGTGATAGCAGAACGTCACTTGACATGTTCGAATCATGTGGTAAGTCTACCAACAGGGGGTGCGAAGAAAGGGATCCTGGGTAACTGACACCAGCACCAGACTGAGCCATTGTCATAAAGGGCTGAGTGAACACCTGAAAGTCACGTGCACTCGCAGTAGCTGGTGCAGTAGGGTTTAGCGAGTGGGCGGGCGAGCCTGGTGGACAAAGCAGAGCTCTGCGTGCATACCTTAGCACCTCAGGGTGCGAGTACGGTGCACGTCTACAGCGCCAAGCTGCAACTGAGAGCGAATAAGCGAGCATAGTTCGTTAGTATCGTTCAACAAGCTCCTCTTGCCATGACCGCATAATGGAGGAAGGGCTTGGAAAACGGTGGGCACTGCGTATTTTTTGGATTACCAATGAAGCATCTTTAGACGTACGGGCGCGAAGTCTCCTGCCCGACGCAATCCAATACTGACGCTACTGTTCTTTGAGGCGATTCCAATTAGCTATATCAGCGCCAATGAGCGATGCGTGTAACGCTCTGGGCAATATTTCCGTAGACTGAGAGTCCTGGAGGACGTGGCAATCGATGTGCCATGGTCTGTGAACCGTCGGCGTCCACGCTGGCCGGCGGAGAGAGAGAAAACCGGGTGGTGGTCGCTAATGTATATTGGTGTCGGTGGCAATGACATTACCCCATGCAGTGTCGTGAACGTAGGCAGTGAGACCGGGGGATGCGTACGCGCAATCAATTCTGCTGCTCGACGCTGCTTGACGCCAAGTGTAGGCATAATTGCTACCATGTATACATTCCTGTATATCAGTCAATGCCGATTGCTGCACTATAGACGCTCAAGTTCTCTGGCGTTCCAGTTTGGCCGGCCGCGACCCGGATCTCGAACGTCTGCGTGCTAGTCTAAGACGCAATTAAAGTCCCATAAGAGTACCATATGTCGTGAATTGAGAATAAATGCATCAGGAGAGAAAAAAAAAGCGCTGGAATTGACAAACGCCGCTGGGGCGTACTCACTGACAAATCTTATTAGTAACAAAAAGAAGGTGCAGTCGAACGGCAGCATGCGTCCGACGGCATCAAAAGAAACATGATGGTCACGAAAAGACTTCAATTAAATATAATAACTCCGGTGCCAGTTGAACGCACGCTGGTGTGCGAAAAGAAACATTCCACACCGAACGCGCGTTTGAGATTGAGTACATCAGAGAGCATTAAAAAATTAGTTTCTTGCACGAACAGTAAGTCACACGACACTGAACTCACGAAATCCAATATTCCAGCCTCTTTTTGGGGGTTGCGGAAAACATGAACGTTAAAGAATAGAACTTTTAAAGTTAGAGCCATGGCGAGAAGTAAAATCTGATATGAAAATACTGAAAACCAGAGGTATTTCTTTAGCAGACGCGGGAGCGGGTGCATCAGCTCAGTCATTTTTTTAATGGCCAGGTGACCCACCAGAGGCACGTGGCTTCAGGGACCACGATGAAGTCCGCAGGGGACCTCTGTCTCTGCAGGGGTTTCCAAATCACTACTGGATACTCTGTGGCGTTTTGTGACAGGGCTCTTGAGTGAGGACGGAACACAGGCATCTAAACTGTCCTGGCTGACGTCGCTGGGGCTGGCGTCTTCATCGATTTGTAGTGGCGTCTCACTCGTGGCGCTGCTTGACTCCTCGTTGGTGGAGACCTCGCCGCCTTGGGATGGAGTCTCTTCGATGAAATGTTGGCTTCCGCTTGATTCTGCATCTATAGGTTGAGCAGCAGGTGTTTAATCTCCTTCTTCGGCTAAATTCAACAAGAGGCGCCTTGTATGGCGAAGACTCGGTCTGTTCTGCGGCCATGATCACTGGACGCGGGGCACTGGGCAAATCCGCCGAACCTGGAGGAACTGCCAGGTCCGGGCTGGCCGAGAATACAGTAGCAATTTGGTGAAGAATTATGACTTCCGCCCCTTGGCCTTTTTGGCCGTTGACAAGGGCTAGCGATAACGAACCCTCGCTCTTGTTCCTGGACAGTTTTCCTGTCTGAAGTGGTGGGAAGTCCTTGGTTGCCACATCGGAGTACGGCTGTCGGATGATGCAGGCGACTATTACATGTGGGTCGCCGCAGTGGCGGCATGGTAGCGGACATCACTTCCCGTCGTGACCATAGATGCCACACCTTCCACAAAAGGGGGCTGTGCAGTTAATACAGAAGTGCCCACAGTCACCACATCGGCGGCACACCCGTTGTATTCCTTTGTAGTCACAGGTAGCATGGTGACCTGCGACTTTGAGGTTGCTTGGCACCGGTGATGAGTTCTTGATTTCTATATGGACGTATCGCGTTCCAGTGGTCACGGTCGGACGTGACTCCATAAGTCCTCTGCTGATGTGCAGCACTTTCCCGTAGGGGGACAGTGCTTGTGCGAGGACTTCGTTGGATACGCGGCATGGCAGGAAGAGAACGGTGACTTGGGTCACTTAGGGCTCTAGGGGTACGATGGCGACGCGCTCTCCTGGGATGATAAGGTGTGACGCGTCTACGATTTGGGCCAGTGCACCCTCACTGTTGACGGTAACTCGGTAGATCTGCCCTCCTAAGTGCTGACCGCAGTACACTTCTTCGATTCCTACTATTGAAGACGTCACGTCAACGAGGTCTTCGGGACTAGTTTCCTCAGGGACGACAACGCCTAAGGCTAAAGCCTTCTTCGGTGACTGGCCTTCTTCGTAGCTCACAAACCCAGGGACGCCCTGACCCGTGCGCTCGCCTTGCTTGTTGGTCAGCAGTGCACGAACGAAGTAATGAAAGCCTGTTCAGAAAAAATTCATTCTCACAGATCAATAACATTTCACCAGAACATTTTCTTCTTAGACATAAAATAACAATGATGACAAAACAGACTTCAATTACATGAACATGAATATGAGATGACGTGGATAGAACATGCACATTAGATAGTTCACACAAACACAGCATTCAAAATGTGTCAGAAAATGACGGGTACACATATGAATATTGCAAGGTAAACAAGTGGCACAAATAAAACATGAATTTGTACGTTCGCATATTTACATGTTGGAATGTCATTTCTGCCATCGCATCGACACATCAGCCGACCAATACCAGGCCGGCCGAAAGACAAATTTTACTTGTCCGTCATAGACCGACAAAAAAGGGCAAGACCAGTCCCGAAAGAATTCCTCTTCACCGAGGAAGAACAGCTCCTCCGACAAAATAGACAGCAGCTCCGAGTACAATCTCTCAAGGATCGGGAAGAGCGCGTAGTGGCGGTGACTTGCTGTAACCGCCTCGGAGCCGTTGGGCCAGAGGCAGAAAAAACCAGCAACAATGAGAAGACAATTGAAGCGGCCTCGAGAACAACGCCCAGAAGAAACGAAGTGATTTACTCTGAGGCAGCGAAGTCCAGAACGTGCGGCTCTCTAAAAAGCACGAGCAATGACACAATGCCTCAGAAAAGGTGATCTGTTTCCCGAAGAGAGAAGTTCGGGCATGTTCCTCACAGGCCCCTTCTCTACCTTTTGAGGTGGGAAGCACCCCCCATCCCAGGCGCCACATGAAGTCTCGGAGGTGTCCAGGCAGAAAGGAAGCCGTTAACGGGCTCCAAGACGCCCTACTATAGGGAGCACGGCGGACTGGGGGAACCAATGGAAGCAAACAAGCAGCTGTTGTCTCAACCATATGATTGTTCAATTCATCTTTGCTAGGACAGGTCGACTGGACATGGCGAAAAAAGGCAACAGTTGTTGCGTAAGACGAAGGAAGTGTTGTTGACTGTGGCCCCCTGTTAAGGTGCACATTAGGCATCAAATGCTGAAGATGAGTACCGAAAAATAATATGTAAACGTTTGTGCGGGAGATTCCTCCCCTTGGACTACGTGCAAAAGGAAGTGCAGTGCCAGCAGCCGATAGCGTATATGGACACTGAAGGGAAAGCAAAGCCTCCCGGAGAACGCTGCTGTCACAGTGCCGCACGAGAGACCAACTCAGTGCCGCCTGACCAAAAACAAAAAAGGAACACAAAGTCGACTGCAGTGATCGCACGATACGTAAAGATGGTTGCACGATGTGAGAAAGGTACCAAATGCGACCGCCAACTACAGTCTGCGCAAGCTACTAGCTTCCGCTCAAGAAACGGAAAGCCAAAATCCCGTGCGTCTTGAATTTCAGTCTTACTTTGTCGAGAGCGTTTAACCAAACGGATTCGGAAATGCCGTAGTGGTTGTATAAAATACCTAAAGTACGAAGGGACGCAGCCGGATGAATAGGAAAAAGGGCGCTAAGTCTGGAGTTTGGAGAACCAATGAATAAATACCGGGACATGTTCAACGCTGCACCTGAAATGTCGCCATTCTGGAAAAATACACCTAGGCTGCTTGAAAGGCTAACTTCATCCGAAAAGCACAAAGTTATGTCGTCAGCGAAAGCTGTGACTTTCACGATACTGCTACCAGGAAGCGCAAGACCCCGGACATGTGAATCCGCTTCTAGAGCACACAAAAACGGCTCAAGGCTGAGGACAAACAGCTCCGGAGACAATGAACATCCCTGACGGATCCCACGTGTAATGGAAAAGGCTGCACTTTCCCGGCCATCCTGAACTGTAGTGTGCTTTTTCGACCAGTGTCGGTGTTTCTGATTATTTGCACAAACGAATGAGGAAAGCCAAAGGCTGTGAAGACGTTAAGGATATACGTGTGCTCTAGCTAGTCAAATACGTTTTCCTGGTCCAAAGACACGAGGATACCACGCGCAGACCGCGACAGAGTACAGGCTATGATATCACGTGTGGTAAATGAGAAGCTGCGTATTTCTCGTCCAGGCAATGATGAAGCCTCGTGATGACCCACCAAGGCGTTCAACAGAACTCTCAAACGTTTAATGATGCAATGGAATGAAATAACTAATTCAGTCCTGCAGGACGCGCATAGCGCGTAGCGGGCATCTCACACGTAGGAACCGACAGGGAGTACCTGGCGGCCGCTTCGTGGGCCTATACTGGACGGCGAGAAGTGAGCTCCTGAGGGACCTCTCTCACTTGTTTGAGCTAAAGTCAGGAGGAGTGTTTCTACACTACCAAAACGTGCGTGAGAGTTTCGCCGCGTGTCCACACGAGAGGCATGTGTCGCTTGGGTGTGCATCAGAATAATAAACGTGAAGCTTGGCAAGGTTTGGGTACGTGTGTGTCTGTAACAGACGTAGGGTTAATGCCCGCGGTCTGTTAAGTTTCGGATGCTGGGGTGGGAAAATGCAGCATTCAAGGTAAAAGTGATTTGTTATGTTGTCAATGAAATGTTGTCATTGAAATGTTGTCAATGAAAAATGGTGTCAATGAAAACACCGTATTCATTGACATCCAATGCAATGCAGCTGGCTACTACGATATGCGACGACACGGGACATAGACCCACGGCATAAGGAGCTTCGCTCTTGAAAGAGGAATAAAGCGAGCAATAGAATGAGAAAAAAAGAAAGAGACGAGGGTAAAATAAGAAAACCGAAAACAAACAAAGAAGGCTGTCCAGCTCGGCACTTCCATCAGGCACAGTCACAGCGCTAGTGCGATTCTGCCTCAATTTTTTAGCTTTATTCTGGCTGCCCGTGCCGGTCTGCCTTGCACGTGCATGCCCCGCCAACTTGACTGATTAAGTTAAGCTTAGAGTAAAACTTTTCCGCGGCATTACCCCCCTCTTTATGGCTTGATATGGTAGCGTTGTCGTATGTCAGAGCGAGATAAATGGTATATGCCTCATGTGAACGTTATAAGCCTTCCCAGTACTCACCGTGAAGCGTACAAAGGAATGATTAATGACAAAAATAAAAGTCACGCATGTAAGTTAAAGCCGTGCATGAAGCACCAGAATCCTTATACTTGAGCGCTGCAGACTATGCGTCTCAAAGGTATTACCGCAGACATGCGCAAGGCTTTCCCTCTCCAGAGTTGGGAACAAGTGGAACAATGAATCGACTGTGCGAATGTACATAAATGTCACGGCGTACTTAAAGCGTAAGTGATCCTGATTTATGGCCAAATACCGTTTGTTCACAGTGGAGTTGCTTTTAGCTGCGTTTACGTTTGTGTGTGTGCGTGTGCGTGTGTGTGTGTGTGTGTGTGTGTGTGTGTGTGTGTGTGTGTGTGTGTGTGTGTGTGTTTGTGTGTGTTCGCGTGAGTATTGTCGGCGTGGAAACGCTTAAGAGGCGCACTGGCTTCGATGACCTACCATATGCATAATGTTGCGTCGAAGAAGGCACACTAACTTCACAAACCCGACAAGCCCAGTTGTAAAAGCGCTTGAATATGAGCCGCAAGCTGCAATTATTCTCTCAAATACTGCGCAACCCATCGCGAGTGATTAGTCTGCACCAACATCAGGGAAAGTGGGCATGGCAGACCAATATCGTTTTATTTTCTTTCCACGGGATCGCCAGAGCATCGGTCTAATAAAAGGACGAACTCGATTCGGTAGCACTGCACTGCGAAATGATAGGCTGATTTGCCTGGCCTGCTTGCGTGTATGTAAACGGGCGAGATATGGCCAAGTCAAGCGCGCCTGGTCTGCTTGAGTCGACCTTGTTGCATCATCACATTTAACTAGGCTACTCGCGATTGCGTTAACGGACCGTTAATGACAGCGAACAGACATTACAGACGTTTTATGCAGCCTGTGGTATTCCAAATGGTCTGTAACTATCTAGTATTACGGATTAATCTTAACTTTGTCTCGATAAAGCACTCGCTTACTTGCATCATCGTCGGCTATTCAGGGCCCGTAATGGTGAACAAGAATGGTTACGATCGATTATGTAATGCCTGTACAATTTACAGTGAAAGTGCAAAAGAGACCGCTGCTTTTATATTGCATCCTGCTGTTACAACTGTTGAAAGTAACTTGTAACACCGTAGAAGCTGCAAGCTTGAAGTCCCGCTTCATTGCGCGTTTATCCGCGCCACTTCGTTGGCTCATCGTTTCTTTGGCATCGTCTCGCCTATACCTAATCGATACTTGCTGCCTGCAGCTATTATAACATGCAAAAACCTGTGGGGGAATGCCCCCTCACAGTTTATTTGGTGTTCGACCTACTTTTACGGGGCGTGTTCGCTGCCGTTTGTGACAAAGATAATTTTTTTGCGCGTTGGTTTGTTAGTAACGCGATTCTTTTATAACAGCGCTCGTACTACCACTTGGTTTGTCCGTGCATGGCTGTGACCGATTCGGAACCACCTAGTGCTATGACTCACTCAGCAGGTGGCGCTAGTGTGAGTGACACAGACGGATGGAAGGACGGACGGATGGACGCTTCACTCCGTGGATATGCTTTGATTTCTGTGATTTTTTGATAGGTTGTATCCTAGTGTTGAGTGGATGGTAACATCACGACTGTCTCCGTGCGTCTGTGTGTGTGCCTTTCCTCACCATATGAAAACGGGCAGAGGAGCGTTTCTACGAACGTAGACGCCACATCCCTTTGTAAAGTTCACTTTATTATGCCGCAAGACGAGACGTTAGCTGCCGGCAGCGACCCCAAGCTGTGCTCCTCAGGCCATTCGATCCCGGCTTGTTCAAAGGAGCAAGTGAGGTTTTGGTTATGTTTTCCTCCGCTCGTTTATCGCGCGAGAACAGCGCACAAAAACTACACTACACCACCTGCGCTTCTTCGAAAACGGCGGTTCGTTTCTTCCTCTCCGAGGTTCGGCACGCTCTCAGTTCGGTTTCGCATCGCCCAGGTCGTCATGAAAACCTAATTACTCGGGTAAACAGACGATGCGGAAAGTGTGTGCACTTCCAGCCTTTGATTGGTCTTGCTTTACAGGTTTCAAGCGTAGCGTAGTAGCAGCAGAAAAGCGTAGAAAAACTTCTCACTACCTGCTAAGGCGTGGCCCGCCCCATTCTCTATAAACTTTGTGAAAACATGAGTTAAATAATAAAAAAGGAGTAAGGCTAGGTTCAGTCAGTGAACGCTGACGAAACAGCGATGCGCTATCGTGTCAAGTTCTGTTGCTGCTCGCGACGAGCAACTTCTTCGTTGGGTGTACAAGAAGTGCTGCCCATCTTCAGAGGGCCTCGATGGGCGAAATACCCACTCCTAATGCTCTTTCACACCGAAGGTGAGGAGGCCAATGCGGAGTAGTCCCCCTCTCCAGGTGGCAAAAGCAGGCGGAAAGCGAGGGGGAAATTCCGACAACTCCAGGACTAACTTATTGCCGCCAGCCAGAGCTCACCGCTTTGCTGCAGCCAATCAGAACGCCACGCGACGATATCGCGGCGAAGGCACTGGTTTATCTTTAGGAGAAGCAGTGCCACGTGTTTGCTACACGTGCGCAAAAGCGCGAGATGTGCCACCTCCTCGGCGGGACATCGCGCGTGCAGTCTGAACGGAGGCGCACAATCGCCGTCTAGCCACTTCGAAAGGCCCACTTTGCCGCTGGCCAACAGAGTGGGCCTTCGGTGTGAACGAGCCTTTATACACATAGGCGGTGGCCTCATGTCCACCGGGGCTTCCCTCCTCGCTCCCACTGCAACCTCGCGTTCGTCCGTGCCTTTCCTCCTCGCACCCAACGCGGCTTCTGATTGGTCACCTCCTCCATCGCGGCTCCTCTTCCACACACACACACACACACACACACACACACACACACACACACACACACACACACACACACACACACACACACACACACACACACCACACCACACACACACACACACACACACACACACACACGCACGCACGCACGCAAGTACGCGCTTGCTCACTTGCACATTTTCTTATGTTCGCTTCTTGTTTCGTAAATGTTCATCCCTTCTCTAAAACTGGTGCCGTACTTCATTGGAGCTAGTGATGTACTCTATCATCACATGGAGCGTCTTGGTACTCCGATCAAATGTGCCTTTCTGGTCTATTAAACGGAGCACACAAAGATAAACCAAAGAACGGTAGTGACAGCCATAGAAGAAGCTATGGGTGACTTAATTCAACCTGGTTCTCTTTTTTGAAAAAAAAAGTATAAGCTGAGAAAAACGTGATTTCGATCGTCAACGAATGTGGTTTGATAGCTTCCCGAAATAGACCCGCGGTAGTCTCCAAGAGAAGAAGCGGTTAGGTTCCATCGAGATTCGAGTTGGCACACCCACTCGGTTCTCGTGCTTTCCTCTCGCAAACATGGTTCACTTAAAAGGATGCGTCTCTGTATAAATTGAGCTGGCAGGCGTCAGTGGTTCCACTCTCATTTACGCTTCACCCAAGTCTCGGGTGAACTTGGGAGAAGCTCTAGATCGTTTTTTTTTTCTTTTCAAGCTTTTCACTTTCACGAACGAGGGTCTCATTACCCAAGCCCGTCAACTCAGGGATGACTATTTGCTGACGTGTTAGCTCCTGCTTTTTGGTTTGTTATGTTTCTTCTATCCAAAATCACTTTCTGTAGGCACGGTGGCGCCCTTCTGTGACGCTGGGCGCAAATGGTGGGGATGCCCTTAGACAAATCGCGAAAGTTCTCAATTCGGAGAACAGCAAGTTTCCGGGAAGGCATGTTCCTTCTCCTTTAATTGATCATTATTCACGCATAAAACAATACGTAAAAATACGTTAACCTTCAGTCACGAACCTCCATTTCGTCCAGATTTCGTGACGTAACACGGCGCAACGGTGCTTGTTCTTGGCAGAATGGTAGCAGATATTTGCCCGCGTCAGGCTGACAAATAATCAAGCGTTAGGCTTCATGAAAGGCGAAGATTGACTGTTGGTGGCGTCAGCAGTAATGAGCCCCCCCCCCCCTTCCCCCCACATAAAAATATCGCCACGTGATGGGGCCAGCCCATGACGTCATCATAACTTCGCGGACCGCTCTGATTCGTGACATCACCCTGATGTCACATGACGTGATAGTAAAAGGGCACTTCATTCCATGACATCGTCCTGTCAAGTGGGGTCAGGTGACATCGTCCTGTCAGGTGTTAAAGGTGGGGCCGAGACCAGAGGTATAGCAAAACCCCTCTATGCATGTGCATTAGCTTTCTAGTATGAAATCCCGGATGCAGTGAAAACGCACACAAGGAACAAAAATCTCAGGGGACGGAGGGAGGTATAGATCGGTACAATCGACTCAGGTGATGAAAAGATGGCTTTGGCCTTAGGGTCGACTTAGGCTAACGTAAATTGAACCATGTGCTTTATTGGTCTGAGAGTTCGTCGCTATGGGCCGTTTGCCAATACGCGACTCAGTTGAATACAATCTCGTCAACACGGATATCCTCCATGCTGCCCCTCACAATCAACCACCCGCACCAAATCGGGGTGCAGTGCTATAAGCCCGCGTACGTGTTCGGGTGCACGTTAAAGAACCTCAGCTGGTCGACATTTTCAGAGCTCTCCACGTTGGTGTCTCTCATATTCATGTGGTGGTTTCGGGGAGTAAGACCACAACATTTATTATTATAAACTATGAACCACTTGTGCCGATGCAGACAAGTTGACGTATAATTCCCTGAACACCTTCCTGCAAATCCCAGAGATTCGGCGTGCACATGGCAAACGTGCACGATGCGATAATGAGCCAGTTGATGTTGGTGCATTAAAAATTGCAGCGCAAAAGAAAGAAAATAACACAAGTCGACAGAAAACCGCGCAACTCTCGACTTAGACTATAGGGCTGTGTCGAGTAGTGCTGTGTCCTGCCGCGTTTCTCGTGTCGTTCCGTTGCGCAAACGGTTATTAGAGAGTTATAGTATACCGGGCTTACCGGGTTACCGGGTGTACCGTGATACCGGAATCGAAGTGCACATGCGCAGATACATACGTCACCCGTACCGCTTCCCATACGTGCGGTATTTTTCAGATTTCACGTTACCGTGGTAGCGTAAGTGTGTACAGTGTACGTAAACATGGCGGCGCTCTCGGACGCCCGCTTCGAAGTGATTTTGACGTAGTTGTTGAAAGATTCACCTTGTTCGCAGCAAACAACTGTTCAAAGTGGCTTCGCTTGCCTTCAGTTAGCTTCGATGACCGAGTATTACGAGTAAGTTGGCGTAATTTTTAAGATGGCTTCCTATTTCGAACTCGTCTAGGCCTAACCACAAGATTGATGTAAACAAATCAGCAACATAATTTTTTTTCGCGTTTGTTGCGTGGTTCATATTTATTTACTTTTATTATTAGTTAAATAAACTTGTAACAATTCTTCGCGGGGTGGCATAGGCAAACATTCTCGTTTTCTTTTCCTTTTTACTGTCTTTAACCTATGAACCGTCCGATAGGTAGCGTCACTGTCCCAGTTGGGGCACGTAAACCACGTAAACGTTATCCCGCTAAACTATAGGACGTTGCCCACAACGAACGTTTGCTGCACGGTAATGCCATTCCATTAACCTACGCTATTACGATAACGCTAAACTATAACTGTCTATTATGGTGTCGGTGTCACACCGGTGTCGACAGTGGCACACTGAAATGTTACGAATGTTTCAAACGTAAATCTATTCGCTTCTGCCTCCAGCAAGTACGTTCGACAAAGACTTAAAATAAAAATCCCCCCTTTTTGTGTCCGGGACATTTCCGATGAAGAAAAAACGCGGGAGTAACTTGTTGAATCACTGAAGCTTGTTCCACTTGTCGCTTGCGTTCTATCAGGGTGCTGATGACATCATTAAGAGTTTGCTTCTCGAACTGGCTACTCGACTCCAAAAGCTATAGATTACGTTTAGTCAGAAACATTCGCTTTTCTTGGAGTCATCAGGCCCGCTTTACAACAAGCGTCCCCCCCCCCTCCTCTTCCCCACTTATTTAGCATCAAGCGCTCTTGAAAGAAGTGATTTCGAACTTCCTTCGCTTCGATCTTCCTTTTCTTCGGCGTTTGTGTCAACGTGTGTAACGGTCGAGCGATGCTTCCTTTCGACAGGAAGCTAATTTGAATCCAGGGAATGCACCAATGAAAGAGAAAAAAAAAACAACTTTGCGAGACACCCCGTGGAGGGATTGCGTAGTCCCCACCAGCGCCGGGACAGCTAATTCCCTAATCCCGACACCTTGTTACCGCCTGCAGCGGCAGCATCACAGGCCGCCGCTTTACGGATGCGACAGAAGTCAAACGAACGAGGAGAGAAGGAGAAAGATGAGAGAGAAAGAAGCGGGTGATACAGAGTGGCGGTCGAACGACCAAACTAATCTCGATTAGAAAAACGGATTGAAAGTTGTCGCGTACGCGAATCGACCGAGCAAGTATGCGTATGATTAAAACACCTCGTCTGCTTCGTTTCTCTTTAGAATGTTACGCTCCCAAACAACATAAATTTAAAAAGGGGCGGACTCAGTAGCAATAGCTCTGTCTCGTTACATTCGCTCGTGTTTCTCTCGGCTTGTTTGGGGAACCTTTTTTCTTTTATCTGTTTTCTGGCAACCTGAATAGAGAGCAACTTAGTCGTGGAGGGAATTAAAGAAAAGTTCGATTCCTTTTAGTGGCATCGTTCGTAAATTTTTTTCCCGTACTTCCAGCTCGCCCGGAAAGCTCCACTGAAAAGGAGGAACTTCTTTGCTTGATTGGCCGCCAGTACCACTTTTTTCTTCAGAGACAGAGCGACTGGAAAGCACACGTAACTCATTAAAGAGATACTCGCGAATAGAAGTGAAGCAAAAAGGAAAAGACAGGGAAAAGGAGGGGGGGGGGGGTTCTGGTGTTAGGAGGCTTTTGACCGACGAGGGAAGACTTCCCGTCGAGAACCGTGGTTTCAATGTAAAGATAAGGAGGGGGTGTTAGCTTTCCCTAGCCTCCCACTTCGACCCTCTCCTCGCCTGGCAACAAGCTCATTAAAATACTGATGCGGCCGCTCTAATGGGAAGTCCGCGGGGGAGAAAGTGGGTATAAAAGGAACCTGCGGTGGAGACTTGGGGACAGATAGGGAGGAGGTGTGACTTTGGTTCGAGTTTGCATCGAGCCACTACGGCTTTCGGAGAAGTGTGGTGTGGGGAAGGTGACTCTATAGGCGGGCGCCGAACGATATAACCCCCCCCCCCCCTACTTACCGGCATCGTTTGGTGCTCGAGTTTAGCGTGTAGCTGGGACAATCTAATTGACCCGGCGTCCCACTTTATTTCCAGCGATGGAGGCGCAGTGGTAGCGACGTTACGTATATAGGGGCGCATCCTCGACGGAGATCTTGTAGAAGCAATAGGCTTCAGGCAGCGTGCGATCGTGCGGGCCATTCATTGGACGCTGCGCTTTAAGGCTGCATAGAACAGTTCGAACTCTGGTTCGGTCAGGCGCACTGCAGTCTTCTCTGCGTCGCCTTGGCCCGCTGCGAGCCCCTAACACGCTTCTCGCTCTGCGTTCAAGCTCCCTCGTATTCCTGGCATGTGGTGTCACTTCCAGCGAGGTGTCATTCGTGGTTAGACTCTCGATCGCTAATCCACGCGTTGGGCGGGGCTAGAGGACAGGAAGGCCAAGGTGATCGAGTTTTGTGCCACCGCTTAATCCCAGACCCACTCAAGCTAACAAGTAATTCGCTCCCGAAGACTATGCGGCGCCCCGTTCCGATTGACGCAGCGTCTTCTTTGAGACGGAGGATTATAAAGTTGACTGGCGCTTGCTGCGGGGCATTCGATGCATAGCCGCATTGCTGCGACGTTTCAAAGGCAGGCAACGCGGAGGAGAAGAGAGGGAGGCAATCCGCTCTTCGCAAGAGGCTTCTTCGGGGTGTTTGCCCGCCATGCAGTCGTAAGACTCGCTCTCCGATTTGTTCCTGTCGGGTGGAAGATCCTACAAACTCTTCGAGCGTGTACAGCTTTGAAAGTGCGTGTGAACGCGCGCACTAATAAATGCGCCAATTGTGAGGGCTTCGCAGCCAGATTAAAATGGCGCGCTCGGGAAAACGTTGAATGATTAACGATGGTGGACCTCCCGCTCTCACCTTACAGTCTCTAGGGACCCCGAGCTGTCCCTCCACTTAATTATCTCATTCGAGGCTTCTATACGGAATTAGGGTTCTCTCAACAATGACGCTCTTTTCGTACCAATAGAAGCATGGCTTAGAGGCGCGTCTCAGCCGTCGTTGTATTAGCGAACTTTTGATTGCGCGCTTTCGATCAATCAGGGAATCAGGGGCCAGCCCGTGTCTGTCGTTACTCGCTCAACAAGCAAACGCGCTGGCTGATTTGTATAATTTTCGGCCTACTCATTTAACTGCTGATGGATTCATCGTGTGACTGCTCAGTCGTAAGAGTCACGTGGTCAATAAGTTACGTGGTCCCTTAAGCATTTGTGTAAGGAAAACGGAAACTTAACGCCTTTTCCTTTCTAGAGCGCAGCTCTGAGGTCCGGACCAGGTGTACGCATTTTACGTGTCCTGGCACAGCGCCCTCTCGCTGCGACGAGAGAAAGCGCGTGGCTACGCTAGCCATCGAGTTTCTCACAATCATACCTAGAGGGAAATCTGGCGCTAGTGAGCTGCCGGATGCGAGGGAATGACGGGATACGTGAGCATCGAACTTGACCCGGATTTCTATACCTCTAAGTTACGTCTGAGTTCATGTTAAAATGACAAATTTCTTTATAAAAAAGCACGTAATAAGATATTTATTTTTGTCATTGTACAGAAAGGTGTTGTATTTAACACTAAAACCTTCCGCGTTGATGTACAGTTTTACGAAGCGTAAGATGTAACCAACGGTCGCTAAACTTGACAGGCAGACGACAAAGCGAGCGTTCTTTCCGCCACGTTTATGTCGTCTGTTTCTTTCCTTCGCCGTTTGGTTGTGCCGTCAAGGTGAGTGGACTTTTATTTCAGATTATGATACATGTGAACGAGATCCGCCTACGAACGTTTTGTTTTAGAGAAGCTCTATTTACGCAGTCGTATTCGCTTTTGAGTCGAAACCTCACTCAACTCCAGCCAATACAAGCCTCGCAGACACGTATACCGTCATTCCCAGCGCTCTAACATCGCCCTTTAAAAAATTCGCTTAGATGCTTGCGCCACACTTCCCTCTAGGTATTTGTGAAAAACTCTATGACGCTAGCTACGCGAAGCCCTGTGCCCTCTATTTCGACACTGTGAACTTAACAACTTTACAATCAGTACGCATTTCACGATAGTTTAAAGCGGTCCATGTTACGTGCATAAACATGGTTTTCTTCCGACATTTTTTTCAGGTAAATAAATGTACACGCGGAAGTCCGATTGTACGCAATCGCGTTCTACTCCTGAAGGCACGCTAAAGCTTCCTTTAACTTTTATTTCTTGCATGTCACAATTTCAGAGCTTGAAAAAATCATTAGAAGTCGCTTAAGAACACAAGTATCAGAAACACTAAGGCGCAAACACGAGGGTGTTTCAGAATCTTTTCGTAAAATCACAAGCAAACGCATATATGCATACATAAAATGGTGTGACTATAAATGCTCGCTGCTAATAACATAAACTTGAATTACGCGATAGCTTCCTGAGAATAATACAAAGTGAGTGCGTTTTATATTATGTATCTATAGACGTTGGTAATCAGTTAACTGATGTAAAAATATAGGATACTAATTATTACTACGAAATAGGAGAATTTACACGAAGTGATTACTTCAGTTGTGCCAAGAAAAAGTGTAGACTGCGCTACCTTTATTATATTTAGTAACGTTATTTCTCTTTATTTGAAGGTCTGACAGGCGTATTTAGCGAATATATTAGCTAGTATTATATTAGCAGTCGGCGCTGTGAATAGCACTCGTAAACTTTAAGCGACGGACGAAGGAACCATGTCAGTAGGTGAAGATAAGCTTTGAATGATATGTATAATATGATAGCAGTATTGTAATTTACTAGATCGGGCGTCCTCAATGCATTAAAGAATTTACACAAACCATGGTCTCAGATATTGCTTCTGAGGTGCTATTACGCTAAGCGCTTTTATTCTTAATAGTTTGAAGCAATTAAAGGTGATATTTATACATCCGGCATTATGTAACAATCTACCATATTATCTGTTCATAAATAAATACATTATAAAGAACAACTAGTATTGTATCACAAATGCACGAGAACGAGACAGGGAATGCATGGGAGAAAGCACTATATGTTCATTTCGAATTCGCCGATCTGAAAAACGTCGCCAGCATTCGCCTCTCATATCAATGGTCGGTAAACACCGCACTGGACCTCTCGTACTTGACGTCAGAAGGGGAGTAGAATTGGGGTCATATAAAGCGTGCAGTCTTTTTATTTGATACACATAGTACCACCGAACTTCTCACAAGCCAATTCTTACAGGTCCAAGCCCTGGACTATAGGATGTCACAACTCTTGGTCAGCGATCTTCGTAGGCAGCGCCCAGGGTGACGCAACAAGGTGAGCACTCGGCAGTCACGGCCATCATGAGATGCATGAAAAGCCGGTAAATTAAGCCATCATAGGTTAAGTGGTCATAGTGAAATGGCGAAGGCTAGACCGATGCCCGCAGTACAACACCCACAAAAGGTTTACAAACCAAATAAGAGATGAAAAAACTTGTACATTTTGCATGTTCACACTAAAGACCCAACGATTCTGTGGGCGTATGATGGCGCATTTAAAATCTATTAAATTATTTGGAAGGCCAATGAGTTTTTAAGCTGAAAGCAGTTTGTGCTGAGCTCCACTAATAACTCCCTGGTGGCATTTCCGTCACGGAAATGACGTCACTGAGGAGAATACTAATATCTGTGCAGTATACCTCATACGTGACTACCACGTCTCACTCTCCATTTCTTCATTGACATCGGGACTCAATATCTAGTCTTCTAAGTCACTTTCTGTCTCACTTATTGTTTCTCAATTTGTTTTTGGCTTACACGTCACTTCCAGTTAAAGCGTAGCTAGCAAAAGCCATCTGTGACTTATTCAGTGAGAAATTATTTTCGGTGGCGTGGACGTCATACCTGGTTGCATAAAATTGATGAAAGAGCCCTTGCGCATCGATTGAAAAATAAACGGGCTAACGATAGCTCTGTGTAGTTTTCATAAAGGTGTGTTGGTTATGCAGCCAATTCGTTTCCTATTTACGCTTTAAGTTTATGTACTTGTATTACACACGGTGCAGCAAAGGTGTAACTACTCGTATAGAAGTCATTTCACTTTCTCTTAATTAAGGACTCCGTCAAATGATGGCTTAACCCATACCCTTGTTTTGCTCCTTCAAAAGCAAAAAGCTTCGCACACATGAAACGCTGTCTGTGAAATGTCAGCAGTTCACTAAGCTCCTGTTTCCGTTAAAATACAGAACAATCGCTCAAAAGAAGAAAAAACAACGCAGAGCTCATACGCAAGTGGCCTGCATAGGAAAACGCAATTTTCATCTCATCCGAACTTTTCTATTGTGTTCCTGCCAGAGACACGGAAATTCGGAAATCATAATCACCCCGACCACATTTTCTAACGCAAATCCCCACTTTGTGCGACGACGCGAGACAGCCTGTGGCAATCAGTTCTAACGAATGGACGAGGAAATAAAAATTAGAGTACACAGGCGACAAGCTGTAAGTACAGTGAAAGCAGCAATGTTATATAGTCACTACCGAATCTCTCCAGAAGGGAAGAAACTCCCGCGGTAATTGCCTCTAGAGACCAATCCTCTTTCAACAATACCCCACCTTCCCATCTCTCATCGCGCGCGTCTACCCCGCTAACGCCGTAAGAGGGGTGGGGTACTCGCCGAATCGTTCTCAATTTTTCGCTCACTCTAGATTGGTAACGAAGCGTTTCTCTCCAAAGTTGAGTGAAGCAATGCTGACGATAGTTAAGGGAAAGATGGGGAGGAAAGAGGTGATGCTATTCTGCGAAGCACATTTTACGTACTCATCACTGCGGTACATCAGTGTATATAGAGTTTCGTGTTATAGGTGGCATGGCCGGAGTGAGTGCCTGGAAGACGTATATAACGTTCGATAGTGTAGATGACGGTGGAGAAAAGATAGCGAAAAAGAATGGCACTGACAAAAAAAACAGAAGACCACGGAGAGCCATTAAAACGAGCCTCCCTAATTACGTGGTTGGATGGGGGCTCTTAGAAAACAAGATAGAAAGAAAAGGAATTAAGCGAGAGATGGGGAAAGGAGGGAGGGGAGCACTGGAGAAGCAGCAAAAAAAAAGCGTCAGCCATGCTTAAGTTCCAACAACCACGTCACAATCGAACGGACCGATTTCGAATGGAGCAAGACATATCTTTGGAGTGTGTAACGTAATTAACTGGAACCTTCCCCGTTCTCTGGTTGCACTTTCTTTCTTAATTCGAAAAGGGAAAAAAGGAATGGCGAAGAACAAAGAGCATAGGCGAAGGTTAGGGAACGTTCTGGGCGATTTGTGATGCAGGGAAAAGGGGGAGTATGGCAAAAAGCGGAGGAGAGGAGAATAGGATGAAGAAATAGGAAGAACGGGAGAGAAATACGGGAAGAGGGATGGAGAATAAGATAAACTAGAGAATCGTATGATGAGAGTAGAAGGAATACATGGAAGATCGTGCGGGCGATAGGTATACGTACGAACCCGATCAATCTTTCTAGAGGCCGCAGCCACCACTAGCGCTCTCGCCTCCCCGTCCCCCTTTTTTTTACCTCTGCGGATGATGTTCTCCCCACGCGAAAAGAACCCTTTCTCCCTTTTGTCCCTCCCAAATGATTTATGGTTGCATCACCTGAGGACTCGCGGCTCACTGATTCGTGGCGGATCACCGAGCGTTCTTTTCCTCGTTGTCTTGTTATTCCCAACTGAGCCTTGCCCTTGGTTTGCCCATTTTTGTTCCTCTTTCCCTGTTTTCCCATTTCTGCCATTCTTCGCCTCTCCAGTTGATAACAGTGAATGCACAAAATCGCGTTGTTTATGGTCGTTGTTTCGTCAGATTCATTTCGTTCTTCTTTTTTTTCTTTTTTTGTGAGTGACGCATCCCGAAGGTGTACTTCATACGTTTCACCGAAAACAGGCCTGTTGGACGATACGCTTACTTATCCATGTTTATCTCTTTTTTTTTGCGAACGCTGGAGGGTGGAGAGGTTTCCAGCTCCGTAATTTGGAGGAGAAGTGGGGGGGGGGAGGGCACTGGCACGCTTTGCAATTTACTTCTCCGTACGAGCAAAGCATGCAGGCGGGACGAGTTGTTATTGGTCGCGTTCATTCCCATCGCATGCAAACCTATTGATTTTTTTTTGCGTATCACCTTTTTTACCGCCGGTCTAACGTTAAGAACTTCGATGTTGTTTTTTTGTCGCTGCAAATATGTTGTCAACCACAGCGGATTGTTGCCATTCTTTACGAAACGCAGAAAACTGGGAAGGTATGCGCATACATTTGGGAGAAAGCAATCTTTCTTATTGCTGGGCAGGTAATGCACAGGTATTCAGATCATATGGGACGCGATCGATAGCGCAGATCGCTTGATGTGGCCTTGATGGGCCTTAACAAGCCTTTCGTAACGTAATTGCTTTGCGCGCGTTGTTCAGGTTGACGTTGCTTATAAAAGCGAACTCCTCAGATCAAGGTAGTGGCGCTCATCGCAAGATAAACGTCGCAGGAATGTCCGCGCGCCTCATTTCTGTTTGATTTTGTTTGGTTTCGTTCACACACCACTGATTTAGAATAACTACGAAAACTGAACTTGAGGATATTTGTGCATTTTAAAAGCGGTTACGCATCGCTAACTGTAATGCGTGATTCTCTAACTGTGAATCGCAGTGTGTCCGCGGTGATGCTATAGGGGTGGAAAAATCGGCCACTGTCCCCAAGGCCGCGTGTTTCCATCTGGATCATGGCGGTTACGTTTAGGTGGAGACGAAATGTCTGACGGTCTGTGTACTTTGCGATGTCAGCGCAGGTTAGGAAAATCTGGTTGACCAAAATTTCCCGAGTGTTCTGCTGCGGAATGCCTCGTAATTGTGTATTTGGCACGTACGACTCCACTTATTATGATTATTATCGAACTTACCTTATAGATGCTATAATTATGAGTCTATAAAAATTGAGAAAAAATTTTTTGTTTTGCACCGCAAGTTGGCTCATGTCAAAGAGCAGCTTGTCGTAATTTCACTGCAGGGAAACCGAGTTGTTAGGTTCTTCACTGACTCTGGCTCTTTCTTTTTTTCTCTGGCGCTCATAATGACTCATTCGTGTGCTGACTTTACGACCATTCTCCGTTTTATTTAATGACTGAGGGACTAAGCGCGACTTCCTCAAGGCTTACAAATAAAGTAGACACATACGCAGCGCTATCATGGTTGCCATCTAACTACAGTCCGCGAATGTGTATTAAGGCCGTTTTTGTGGTATTTTTGTAGTGGTCGCGGATGGGGATACCAGTGAACAGTTCTGATGCCACGTGTGGCACCTACGAATGTTCTGTGTAAAGTAACAAATACTTGGTAAGATTCGCGACGAAGTACAGAGATGATGTATATTTTTATTATTTGACATTTGCGCTAAAAGAGACATGACATTTGCGCCATGGAAAAAACGGGACAAGCGTCTGTCCTGTCTCTCACATGTGTTTGTCTCTTCAGCGCCAAAACCGCGATATCGTTAGTTTATAGTATACAGCTCAGGTACTGCTTGATTATTAGGCTAAGCGTTTAGTATAGTACAAAATAATAAAACAAGAAAAGATACCGGCTAGGTCTCTGTGATAATGGGCACGGCGTCGAAACAAAAATGTATCACTCTCTTACAGCAAAAAGAAACAATGTGGTGTTAGAGCATCATGGGATGAGCGATGCTTTCCTAGACGAAAACCACAGTTTCACCGCAGGGGTGAGGCAGTGAATGCGATGGCAACAATCTTCAATGTTACGAGAAGTAAGGCTCACAGCTAACTCTTTTGGTCCCGGTCTCGTGCAACTCTACAAAACGCTGGTGTTACAAAATATACGGCCGCTCCAGGGAGAGCTACAATTTTAGCACAGTCTCATTGCTTTGATAGCACAGCATTTTCAAGGGTATGCGAGCCGTCCGCTGATTTCTGTCGGAATAACTTATGCCAGCGATCATGATTGCTGCTCGAGCAACGCCTACTGCCCCCCCCCCCCCTTTTCCCCACTTTGCTCCTTGAAGACAAGTTTTGCGTTTCCTTTCTGCTTGAGGCCCCGCCGTGGTGGTCTAGTGGCTAAGGTACTCGGCTGCTGACCCGCAGGTCGTGGGTTCGAATCCCGGCTGCGGCGGCTGCATTTCCGATGGAGGCGGAAATGTTGTAGGGCCGTGTGCTCAGATTTGGGTGCACGTTAAAGAACCCCAGGTGGTCGAAATTTCCGGAGCCCTCCACTACGGCGTCTCTCATAATCATATGGTGGTTTTGGGACGTTAAACCCCACAAATCAAATCCTTTCTGCTTGAGTAGCAATCTACAGCAGGCTTTGCCCGCAGGGTGAGGTTATTACATGCACCATCCACGCGACAGAGATAGGTTGGCTTTTTAGATGCAAAGCAGCTTTTGCTGAGGGCTGTGTCCGTCCCTCGGTGACCGCCCACTCTCCTACTGCGCATGCGCCAACTGTCCTCCTACGAAGATGTGGGAGGAGGTGGGGTGGAGAAGGAGGCAGAGCGCTGCCTTCACCTTGTTTCTCCTCTCTCTTTTATCTCTCCGTCACAGCGGTGCGTTCGTATATGATACTCCGCGCGTTCGCTCCGTTGCCCGCTACTACTTTTCACTTTGAGGCACACGCACGCTAATACACACAAATTGGTGGGCGGTAACATAAGCGGTACACAACATATACGAAACTTCACACACAAATTAAACATACACCGAAACATACATATGTAAACAAATGAAAACACAAGTGAACACTAGCGCTGTTTCGCATCCCCGCATGGTTCCCTTCAGTGGGAGATGGTGTAATTTGTTTTTCCTTCAGCCGCGTTCATCGCCTATGCTTGTGTGCTTTTACCTGCGGGTATAGAACATGCGATGCATGGGAGGTCGTTATCGATTTCAACTTTATACGGAACATGACGACCATGACAACCCCTATGGCAAAAACCCGTCGGGAGTGACTATATAATTGCTATCACCATACAACTCAGACAAATGTACATCGTGTTTACTTTTTTAACCCAGCCTGACAGCCCATGTAGCATGACGTCTAGGCTCTTCTTCATTACTAGCTTGTGCCTCTTTGCATTAGCCAACATACGCACATCACTTAGAATTCATTACCATAGCGCTTGCACTATCTCCTACAAGCATAGCACGCGATGCTTTAGCTTTACGGAGAGAAGACGTCCCAAAAACTCAAAATTTATCAGCTCATAAACCTCTTTAAGCCTCCCCCCCCCCACTAAACAAAGAGGAGTTTTCGCTAGATGATTCATGCGTGATACGCTTGATTTGCCCGCATGAAAGCAAAATAATAGGAAGAAAAAAACTGCACCTCAAAGTTTGAGCACGCGTCAAGGCGTCACATTGTCTCCCGCCTGATCGTCGGTGTGGAACTAAACTTTTTTTTGTTGTTGTTGTTCCTTATAAGTGGGTGCTGCTCTCAGTCTGGCAGAAAACTGACTGCGGCGGCTGAAGTATGAAAGTCTGCCGCCTTATCTCATCATCGCAGGCCTCAAACGTTGCTTCTGCGTAAATACTAAAACGAGAGAAAGAAAATATATATTTAACAATGAATAACAGACACCTCTTTTTGAAAGCTGGCTTTGTTGCAAGCACACTCTTTGTGAGGAAAAGCCTGCTTTGGTCATTGATCGTTAACGCGATACGTTGCATGCCCGAAGTCTGTAAGTTGTGTCTGCACGGGGACTGATATTATTAGTTTCTTTGGCAACTTAAAATTGTTGCAATGGTGGCTTGATTCATCATTGTGTCAAAGGTGACGGGTTTGATCCCGGCCCGGCGGTTACATTTCGATGAAGCCGAAATGCCAGAGATTCGTGTAGTGTGCAAAGAGCACCAGGTAGTCTAAACTTCCGAAGCCTTCAACTACCTCGTGTCTTATATTCATGTAGTCGATTTGGGACGCGAAATTTCGTGAACTGAGTCACTATTAGACAAACGTTTTTAATAAGGTGATTTTGTGGCCCCGCTTCTTTGAACAGCATAAAAAAACAGCAGGAGAGTGGCCGTAAAGGTGGTTTGCCTGAATAAGAAAGAGAAAATATAATATCAAAATATTTGCACAGCAGTATAGGAAAACAGAGCAACTGCTGTGCAGGACTTGTTATTTGTGCATAGTGGCAGCTTTGACACGAACACAACATACGTATGATATTTGCAGTGTAAAAAAATTCCACCATATCCACGAAGTGAATGATGATGAGTGGGCGAAGCTCCGGAGGTAAACCTGGTAAACCATGAATCATCTGTACATTTTGCCCACTCGATTTTATTACATCGCTCCCCCTAGCGTACGTCGCCACACTAAATCGAACGATTGCCTTCAACCAATGACACGCGCCATATGTGACATCATTCCTATTTTATAAGATCTCGCGTCTTTCATCAACTACAAGTACCGCTTTCTAGTTTATAACATCTTGCATCTTTTCATCATCAGCTACAAGTACCACCATCTAGTAAACACTACAAGAACTAAACGAGAGGTGGCTACATACAGGAGACGGTACCGCCTTCTAGTGAACACTGCAAGAACTAAAATAGAGGTGGCTACATACAGGGGACGGTACCGCCATCTAGTGAACACTGCAAGAACTAAACTAGAGGTGGCTACATACAGGTGACGCACAGCCCACGCCCTAAGGAGCTTCGCCCCTAAAAATATATTTCAAAGTTTCTTATGAACTGTGATACGATTCTGGAAAGCGACGTGCACATTATACGTTAAGAGCTCAAAGTAGAGCATCGAGCGCCGTTAGCCCACGTGATCGCCTCCGTATGACGCCTGTATAACGCCACTTCACGCCGACGAGAGGAGGCTAAATAAAGGAAACAACATTGTTACTTGTTTAACTTCTTTCGTGTTCAAATCTGTGACAAATTGAACGTGGCTTCTATCAAGCGCGTAATGACAGCGTATACTCGTGGGTCGATGGACATACCGGCCAGATCCAAGCTAACCAAGCATTTCGCTGATCCGCCATCTTGTTTGGACGCCAATGTAGCCTGCGTAATATTGTCTAGCTGGCTGTTATGCCGGCTGTGTCAGAGTACCAAGGAATCTTGTGCCGGCTGATGTATACTTATCTGTTCATTTAGTCGTCTGTCATGAGCATCGGAACACACCTAATCAGCGATTTCGTCTCTGCTTTACGCGCAGCGTTTGCCTAGAACCGACGATCGAGGCGCCATGGTACTCTTCACTGCGGCCTTCTTTTAGTTTTTTTCTAAATCCATTGCTTATATCTTACTTTATTATACATATCTAAGCATCTAGCAACCAAAACTATTCTCTCTCTTTCCCCCCTCTCCGAATTTCTTGGTTTCCGTTCCTTTTTCAATGCTGCGGCGGTCGACGGATGGAGGGCTGGAATCCTGGCGTGATTTTCCAATAAACTGCTCTCAAATCTAATAACGACTTCCATTTCCGTTTCGACTTGGAAAGGCTGGAACGCCCGGCATCTGTGCCCCCTCCCCTAGTTCTGGTCTTCGGGGTTCGGGAGACGCGGAGAGAAGAGGCCCCCGGGGGAATATGAGACCCCTGGTGCGGCGCACGGGGTTTGCTGCAGCGTCGCACTGCGAAACCTTGTCCAGTTTACGCGCTCAAGAGGGCTTGGAAAGCTAGGTAGCTAGAAAGAAAGAGAATAAAAATGCACTGCCAGTCTATTTCTTGGCTTTGCTTGGTTCACCTGTAGTTACTGACTGGGTGTACCTCCCGCCATAGAGACACTATTGCTAATCTTGCAAAAGCATAGAGAGCACAGACGTGTTACTATACTTGCGTCGCGTATCGAACGGTGCCGCGTTATAAATGGGAACGCAGCGAATGCATTTATCTTGTGTAGTGACTCCTGTCAATATTTGATCAGGTCTAGTGATTGTCTTTTGTTTTTGTTTGGCGGCCTGAGTACGCTAAGCAGAAATACCATCATAGTAATTCAGCAACGCCAGCATGCGTGTATGATATGGTCTTGTAATGCTTGTAGCAATGCAGCCTGAAGGTTTGTGAGGCAGGGACAGAATCGAATTGGTGGAATTTTTTAAGTATACGAAACGACTTCTGAGTAAGACGCTTTAGCCCGGCGTTGCAGGCATCTCTCAGTCATAGCGAAAGCCAGTGGTTGAAGCTGTATGAACAGGAATTGATTTTGCAAGTCTAGATCGGCATTCTCAACTCTAAACTGGTGATCTGTTACTCTGTTTTGTTTCTCCTTCAAAGCTTCGCCCGCCGTATCGACGGAGGCTTCTTTGGTAATGACGAAGGTTCCCTCTTTCCTGGCAAAGCTTGGTTTGTGTTAAGTAACTGAATTCCGGGTGGTGGCGCACGCACGCACGCACGCACACACACACACACACACACACACACACACACACACACACACACACACACACACACACGCACGCACGCACGCAAGCATGCACGTACACGCACACAAACGCACACGCACACACACACGCAAACAAACAAACAAACAAACAAACGGCGAGTATGCGAAATTCTGGCCCTTGAAGGTGCTCTCGCCGCACGCGCATTGGTGTGCGCCGATTTCAAATAGCTTTTATAACAATAATACCGGGAGTTTTACACCTCTAAACCGTAACATAATTATGAGAGACGCCGTCGTGAAGGCCTTAGGAAACTTTGACTATCTGGTGTTCCTTAACGTGTGCTAATATCGCACAGCAGCACCGGCTACGAAAGTTTCGCCTCTACCGAAATGCGACCGTCGCGGCCGGGGTCGAACCCACAACCTCCGGGTTAGCATGAGAGCACCGTTGCCGCTGGTCCACTCTGGCGGACTTCCATTAGTTAATGCTCTATCCATCGTAAGGTTGCAGGCAAGCACTCGTTTCTGAAAACAAAATCCCATCTTTCATCAAGGTAAGGTGTCGTTTTGTGGCCCCAGATTTCATTGTTACCTGCGTATGACCGCAGGAGCGCCGTAGTTGTGTGTAGCAACAAAATTGTTGAGCTGCTAAGTACCTGGATGAAGGTTCAAATTCCGGCATGGAAAAAGGTCATTTCTTGAGATTTTCTCGTCGATTCAACGCATGGAGGAAGAGTATACTATGGTCTCACCTCTTCGAAAACTGGGCCTGGAATCATCAGAACATGTTCCTTTTTTTTTTTTGGTGCCACTGCTCTGGGGGACAGCCACAGGGATGTTCTTTTTGCCATTCCGGCTTATATCACTGTAAATCAAAGAATGTCAAGCCAAAGTTCATCGGATAACATAAATTGGTCCTCTCAATCAGCAACTAATTGCAATAAATAATTAGTGGACTTAATACTGCAATTATTGGACGCAATCATCTTCTACTCGGCCGATTCCCTCCGATTAGAATGTGCCATGTGCAGAGGACAAGAAGAGGAAGAAGAAAGCAGGAAAGAGTATGGCGCAGTGCGATAAAGTGAAAAAAAAAAGGCTGTGGCCTTTTTTTTAGCGTTAGTTACGAATGGACGGATGGATAGACGAACGAACCACGGATGGACAAACGGACGGACGGACGAACTTGACACGCGTCATGCGCCAGCGCCCTCGTAACACAACACTCCAGGAACTTCCAAGACTTTTCCGGTGTGCCAACTGTGCGTCGTGTGACGTCACTGCTGGCCGCTAAACACCTTAAATATGTTTCTCTATGGCTTAACCTCGACCAATGTAGCTTCCACTAGAAAAGTAGTCGTTCAGGTACGCACACGCATACCTTCACTGGAGAAGGATTGCTATTTCTGTTTTGTTTTTTTAAAGGGCACGTGCACACCTGAGAAGGGCTTTAGATGGCTTGTTTTTCGCAGACGTATTTTCACTGTTTGACAGCACTGAGACGTTTGATCAGAATAGGGAATGCAAAAGGCAGGAAAACAAATTAAGGATGCGTGTAGTGGGGCCACTCTGCATATTGAGAAAGTAAAACTGGAGAAAAATTATCAGAAAATTTGGCAAGGTAACGTAATAATGCGGAGGCATATTATGGAAACTCATTGAGAAATGTTCCCAATCACTTTTTTCGTTGCTAACCAGAAGGGAACGATTATGAAAATGCAGAGAAGCTACAACTAGTTTTTAGATAGGCTGGCCATCGTTAGCTGGATAAGTGTTATGAAGGGAATAAGATATAGAGTATGTATACCAGCAGAAAAAAAAAGGACTTCGTTTGAATACGGTATATGTCTCGATTGATTCAAGGCTTGTTTCCAACGCCACGTGTTCTCAACAAGCGTATCAATGTGTTCAACACTTTCTGCACTAAGCATGGTGTTACCTTGCGGCCTGAAATTCCTTCTGACATAGGGTGATAACTAAGTGCTTCTAGCGCATTGTAAAGTCATTTCTCTATGCACACTGAAGACACTCAAACTTAGACAATTACAAATAAGACAGGCAATCATCTCATTTACGCTGCAGTTGTCATATCTCTAGGGTCGTCGGCCCTTCTGATTCGAAATGAGTACGCTCACGTGAAGGCCCCACTTGACCACTGAAGGCACATATGCAATCTCCTCAGCTTGAAGTAGTTCTGCCTGATTGCAGGCAAAGCCCCCAGGTTCCCATCCGAGCCACGGAGACAACAGTTGGTGAACTCCCTCGACTTCCATTGTGCTAGCCTTAGTTCAGGTGCTAAATAATGATACCTTGTAGCTGTGTCAGCTCCCTCCCCCTGTCAGCGAAGGGCGCTGCCCTAATGTTTTCTAGGCGGTTTTTAGCATGCGTGATTCACACACCCTCCCAAAAATGAACAGCCGAAGCTTTGACGTCAGCTTTTGTACTCCCGCGAACCAGCCCAGAAAGAAGTGATCCTTGCTTTCGTTAAAAAAAATCTACCTACAACTTAAGAAGTCTGGAGAGGCGCCGCCGTGATGACCAAAGAGCAGCAGCTGATCGCCTCGCACACTGAAGAAATTGTCCCGTTTATTCACTTGGAAACGTTTTCCGATGCCAGGGTCAGCAGCCGTCCGTGTCATGACGTCGGTCTACAGTGCTCGCCCATTCGGCCTGGCTTGCGTGAAAGATGCCGCGAACTTTAAAGTTATGAGCTACTATCGTTAATTATGTAGATATACAGTGGGTGCTCTCATATGCATCATGAAGTACGCACAGAACGAATTCATCACGAGGACACAAGAAGAGATACAGACAAACGCTGACTAGCAACTGAGTTTTATTCCGCGCGAAAGAAAAAGATATACAGCAAAAACACGAAATAAAAATAAAAATTGTAAATAAAGAATAATATTATGACCACACGCTTTTCCAAAAATATATTTCTTTCGTTGATAAGCAGACAGATGCCGTACTGATGCATAATGAACCTTCTTGCACGATGTGGGTGGTTTCGATGGTTTCGCGTGTGCGCTGCTCCTGATGTCCGCCGATGATTCCCGTCTGCCATAAACACACGGGATGACCTTATCGGCTTGGGCATGACCATGCATGGATGCCACTATGGTCTTGTATTTACTGATACGCTATTCGGTGCCTTTTTTTCGGATCCCTTATATACGATGAAGACGTTTTATGCCAGCTACTAAATGTTGATTGGATCAGCGGTGTATTGGCGATATGCGACGCTGCCTCGGTGTCGAAGAAGTTGGACTGTGCCTGTGACTGTGTCTGTATGAGCTGTAGTACGTTTTAATCGAGTTCCGCCGAATCCCGCCAGGTGACGGAAGGCTTAAGAATGCGATTATTGACAACCACCCGTTTACCCATTTCTGGTAAAGCGTGGGGGTAGCGGTGTAATGCAGCTGACCATGATGTCAAATGGCAGGTCTTGGAAGTATGGATTGAGAAATTCCGAAGGGACAACCATTGCTTCTGCTGAACGTGCAGACGTGTCTCTTTTTCTCACTGACCCCTCACTAATTTTCACAAACACCCTTCAAAGCAGAAAGAATTATCCGAAGAGAAAGAACACAAGTGCCATTGGCCCTGATTATGTGGACCATGGGGCCAACGTCCCTGATGAACGCACCAGCGGAACAGCGGCGTCGCTTCTTGCATTTCGCGGCGAAGTCATGCCGTAATCAAATATATTCTCCAGAGTTGCTCCTCTCTACCTTTCATCTCCCTCATCCCCCTCCCATGCGCAGGGTAGCAAACCAGCTGCCTATAAGATGGTTGACCTCCCTGCCATTCTTTTCCTCCCATTTTCCTTCCTTCACCAGAGTTACCTCTGTGTCAACTGTCGCTCATAAAAAAAAACTTCTCAAAGTTGTACTAAGCTTTTAGTTTGCCCTAATGTGAAAAATGTCTCTACCACTGACCGACCATGCAGTCTAAGCATCCTATGCTTAGGGAAGAGAAACAGGCTTTTATTACAGTGAAAGCTGTTATGAGATCACGATTCGGGTCACGCGCAGTTGCATGTTGTCCACCGCTGGTGTCCATAACCACGTCGCGTGAAATTAAAAAAAAAAAACTTGCACTGATGACACAGTGGGGCATGTACCCGGGTCCTCTGTGAGACCGCCCAATATTCAACCACTGAGTAACGCCGGTGTTTGTAACTCGTTGTAAACTTGCCTTACGCAGGCATAACCTAGGGCTAATAGCACAGTTGGGCTCAAACCCGGGTATGCTGGGTGCCAGCCCAGTATTTCACCATTGCGCTACTACGGTGCTTGTGACTTGTCAAAATTGCCTTAGGCAGGCTTGGTGTGTGTAAAGCAATCGCGTTAATACGACTTATGAGGCGTTTCACAACAGCGAAAGAACAACCAGACGTCGCACAACGCGATTAGCGTAACGAGTGGGCCGTCGAATGTTCCACCCCATTACAAAAGCTTGTTCTTGTTTCCCTATCAACTGTGTCGCATACCCACTTCAGCCATAATTCTTCATCTTCGTCAGCAACTGCATGATCAATAGGCACAAAGTTCTTTGCAAGTGTTTAGCGGATAGCACGCTTCTCAGAAAAATGACGAAAAGCAGCATAGCGAATGCCGACCCAAAAGTTTTTTTTATTAATGCCCTAGCGGGTACCAAGCAAGTGTGCTCGCAGTTGTTACCTAATGAGTATTTTGAAAAGGCTCTGAAAGGCCACTCTCCTAGCTTTCGCTGTCACTGAGCTGCGCCTACCAAGCAGGCCTGGCATTTTTTTAACCATCACCAAGCTAACAATAATATAGTGACCGAGGTTTCTAGGGCCAAAGTCATATTACAACGGGGCACGTAACAGGTCACCGCAAATTTCGACAATCCGGTGTTCGTTAACGCATGCTGACATCCCACATTGTATACACGAGCCGCTATAGCACTTTACGTATACATCGAAATGCAACCTTCATCACAAATCTAGGCAGAGTCGCTGTCCGCTAAGACTTCAAACAGTAAGTAACACGTTTTAGGCGGAAGCTGTAAGAGACTCGAGGGAAGATACACCCTGCATTACGGTTAATCCGTGGCCAAACCAAATGATCCACGTCGGCCGTAGATGACAGTACACCGTCGATTCAGCCACTTTTCGTGCACGACAAGGCAAGCGAATAGACGTCATCGTAACGGGCAGTCCGTGTAGAATCAATCAAAAGGATGGAGCCAGTCTTGCGGTTCTCGCACGTCAGCGCCAAACCCAAGGGGGGATTGTGCCGGGATCTGCGAGCGCCTTCTTCCGATAGCGTAGAAAACATAATCCTATCGCGTTCGCGCACCGGGTAGCGATACGTGTTCCGGCCGATGTGGATTTCGGGCTCACACGTACGCTCCTTTTCTTTTACATTTCTCTCTCGAAGTCGATAAGCTGTAGCACGCCGCGAAGTACGCAACTAGAGGGTAGCGCAGCGGAAGGAAGGAAATGTTGGGCAGGGCCTAAAGGGAAAGCAATCAACTTGCTTTGGCATTTCGCCGAACGGAGCACTCATCTAATGAAGCACGTTCCTTTTTTTTTCACTCTGAGTGGCCATTAGGGCTAATCACGGCATTTTCCTTACGCTCTGCCCCTTTCTTCACGCGGGATGCAGCCGCTTCGGAGGTGTCCGGCATAATCCTCGATTCTGCAGTTTCTGTCTTTCCTTCATTCATTCCTTTTTGTTATTTTTTTCTTAGCCGTCGACACTCCCCTCAGTATATTCCCGCATGATGAGTCCTTCTTTTTTTTTTTTACGGTGCTCTGTTATTACCGTATTTACTCAACAGTTGTCCACATCAGTAGTACAGTAACTACGGCAATCAGTTGCTAGCCCAAAGGTCGCAAATTCGATCCCGGTTGCGGAGGCCGCATTTCAGTGGAGGTGAATTGTGAGAAGCCCATACACCGTACGATGCCAATGCACGTTAAAGAACCCCGGATGGTCGAAATTTCTGCGGCCCTCCACTGCCGTGTGCCGCATAATGACATCGTGGGCTCGAGGCGTAAAGCGACGCATATTGTTTACTCAATTGTTACGTCACCACGATGGTGACGCGAGGGGTAATTTTTCATTGCGTCAATAAGAAGAATAGAGTACAACCTCGGTTATAAAAATCTTTTGGTGTCACCGAAAATATTCGTTACATTTGGCATTTGAATCACCAGAAAATGTGCTAAACCGACCCTTTTTCAAAATTGGCAGGTGCGCTTCTCTACACTGCATATTTTCCCAAGTAATCGCGGCAACTGTTCTGCTTCAAGAAGAGACGCGGTTCTAGTTTAAGGTGCTGGGGCTCGCCTATTATGAGTGTTCATATCAAGAGAGCCAACTCCACATTTTCGACTTCATTGCGTAAGCAAAGTGCACTTGAACAGGCTCTGTTTGCAGTCAGGGACTAGCCTTCATTAGTTGTTCTAACTGCATAACAGAAAAGCAAAGTTTACAATTTCGAAAAAAGGTTCATTAGCATGCGATGAAAGAAAGCTGGTGAACGTTTCCACGCCTATCTTATCAGATCCACAGCAACGTCACGAACACCTCTAAATGATTGCCAGCGAAGTTTTTTAGACGTCGAATATTGTTCGTGCGCTCGTGAATATAAGGCTCTTGCGTGCGTCCACATGTGTTACTGATGAACCAGATGGGCTGTGACCCGCGACTTCCAGCCCCTTAAAAAGAGTGCCTACTTCGGCTGGTTGGTATTGAATGGTGAAAGAAATATACCTTCATAGTGCGTAGCAAAACGTTACTTGTCCTATCTGTCTTTTTTAGTTTCTGGAACGTCCCCTGCGCACTGAGAAAGTGTAGCACCTTCATCTTTCTACGCGTTTTGGCATGACATAAAAATACTGCGGCGAAGAGTTACGCTAGGAGTGCTTTGTACGCGACAAATGAACGCCTACAAACTTTAGAACCTCTGTCATTTTTTGAAGAGTGCAGCCCGAAATTGTTTTTTTTTTTCAGAAAAGGGGGGGGGGGGAGTTCAACCGTGCCTTATATATGTTTGTGTGTGTGTTTGTGTGTGTGCGTGTATGTGTATGCTAGCAAAATTAAAAAAAGAAATTGGGGGGTAGGGGGGGGTAGGTTGAACTCCTCTTCTGACTACGCGTACGCATTTGTTGTTTATATTATGTTATCTAAATGGTGTTTGGGAGGTTTTTCGGGGGAGATTCATGGCTGTTCCTGCACAATCGTAAAGATTACAAGTGTGCGCGTACCTAACAATTGTACATGACGTTTTAAGACCAAGCTCATTTGTCTATATCGTCCGCTTTGTCCACCTTTAATAGAATGTTTGATTCATGAGAAGATGGCTTGCATCGACGTGGCACATTGCAACGAAACGCAGTGACAGCCGCATTTGTCGACACATTAAAAAAAATAGAACAGTGCCAACGCCATCTGTAGTCTAAACGTGAAAACACACTAAGATGCATCAGTACCTTCAAGATTCGCACGCACAATATTGGAGGTTACGATGCGTCACTGAGGGGTTTTTTTTTTCTGGCCACGGAGTAAACAAAGCATTTTTCTATACCTAAACTTAGATGCTGGCGGTGCGGCCTGCATGTCTAGGGGCCCTTCAATTTCTTTCAATTTCTGTCAGCATTAAAGAGTTACTGACGCAAATATTTATTTTTTCTCAAATGAATTCAAGACCCCAAGAAGCTAGAAAATTGGCTTGTGAGCATGAACGCACCCTGAAAAAGCAATTATTGTATGCTTTTGAAAGCCCACTGTACCCTGACGTCACAACACCGTTTGAACTTCTCGTGTTATGGTCGCTTAAGATATAACGTTCTCACGACCATTCCTTACCTGGCTCCGTTTGTAACGAATAAGCATTCATTTTGAGCGTATGTGGTTACGTACATTGGGCCATTCCGAATTCGTTGGTCTTGACATCATCACATCTAGCCTTACTCGTCTGTGACGTCATCAGAACTGAGGCTTTAGCCTGACGTTACGCTAGTGTTGATGTTAGTAGGTTCGGCATGTGGAACTGAACTGTAACGTCAATAGAAAATATATCATGAGCATTTAAAGAATCACTGGACTGCTACGGTAATTAAGTGATTATGGTGATTTGCTCAACAGCTGACTCGAATGTCGCACGATCGAATCCCGGCCACGAATCCCAGCCTAAATCTTTTTCGCCTTCTGTGGAGGCGAAAATGCTTTAAGTCCGTGTGCTTATATTTAGGGGCACGCGACGCCGTGGTGGTCTAGTGGCTAAGGTACTCGGCTGCTGACCCGCAGGTCGCAGGCTCAAATCCCGGCTGCGGCGGCTGCATTTCTGATGGAGGCGGAAATGTCGCAGGCCCGTGTGCTCAGATTTGGGTGCACGTTAAAGAACCCCAGGTGGTCAAAATTTCCGGAGTCCTCCACTACGGCTTCTCTCATAATCATATGGTGGTTTTGGGACGTTAAACCCCACAAATCGATATATTTACGGGCACGTTAAGAAAACCCAGGTGGCCGAAAGTTTCATAGCTTTCCACTACAGCGCCTATCATAACCATATGATGGTTTTGAGACGTTAAACTTCTAAAGTTGTTCTTGTTATTATCCCTTAATTACACTCCCTTTAAAAAAAGGCAAACAAATGACCCCTACGCTTTTCTTGGGCTTAATTGTTTGTTGAATTAATTTAGTGGCGCGAGCATAGTGACCGCTTAGGCGCGACAGCCGCCGCGGAGTGCCTGCACGGAGCGCGTTCTCAAAATACCTCCGGTGCGCTCCATTATCAAAGCTCGTAAGGAACACCTGTGTCCGCCGTGGGTGCGCTAGCTCAGTTGCGAGTGGCTATACGTTAGCCGTTTTCTCGTGCGTGCCGCAGTGAATCGAGTCATTTGTATGTGTAGTGTATAACGACCTACTGAAGTGGGAGCCCCGCGGATCGATGCTGTACTTCTCCACTGATCGCGGGCTATTGTCGGCCTTTGCTTATTTTCCCTCGAATATGCAGGCACTAACCAGGTGCGTCATCGACAATAAAGACAATGACACGATTGAATCTTAGCTACGTGGTTCCTTTTGACTTGTTGCGGGGAACGCGAAGGAAAGATTCAACCTTGCTCTCTTCTTCCCATGCTGTGAGAGCACATTAAGGTCATTATAACTAATTAATTATAAAAGAATGTCGCAAGTATGATATGTAAGATTATAAATACTTAAATATATATGTGCTCAAGTCTATGACGTGCTTATAGTATGTGGCTCATATGTGCAGATTTGATTTAATGTTGACGACAGGTATCATCAGAGGCCATATTGATCACCTTTAGACAATTTTCTTTTACATTAGGAGGCTGCAGTCTGATATGTGTATCCATTGGTTTACTTTCCATGTACTACTGTCGGTATGTTTATCCCTTGTGTTGTATGCTCGATCTCCACTTAAGGGGTAAAGAGTAGCCGGTTATTTGTGCTTCAGCAATTTATCTTACATTCTATTTATTAGAAAAAAAAAACGTTTGTGTCAACAGGTAGCTGCTGAGTCGAAAGTCTCGGTTTCTATCCAGCTACGGCAGTCAGAATTTGGTAGCTACAAAAGTGCACGAAAAACCAACAAGAAAAAGAGAAGGCACACACAGAGGTGCAGATTGGAAAAGTAACACATAGAAAAGAGCTCATACATCTAGTAATATAACTTAATAGTACTGAACACTAAGTAAGTTGGTAATTTATAACTAGAAAACTGCGCGAAAAAGCGACAAGAAACAGAGAAGGCACACCCACAAGCGCAGTTTTGTAGTTATGAATTACCAACTCGCCAAGCGTTCAGTAGTCTCAAATTTTGGTAGTGGTGAAAAGCTAAAAGCTAAAAGCTAGAAACGCTAGAAGCTAAAAGTGTATTGTGCAACGTTAGTGCACGGTAAAGAACAGCAGATGGTCGAAATTTCCAGAGCCCTCGGCAACGGCATGCTTCGCAATTACACCACCGCGTTTTTGCCTCAACTCCTACAAACTGTTATCATTGGTGCTATCGCGATCGTCACTTGTCCCGTTAGCTCTCGGCTCAGCCAAATCTGCAAGCTGGCAGTCGCACCATTTACGTTGGGAGTACCGGAGAAAAATTCGCCCGGGTTCCTCTTGAAATACCGAAATCGGTCGGTCTGGTCGGTTCATCGAAAGTGCTAACAATTTTCTCGTGAGCAACTGCCGGAGCGAATCTTAAACACGCGTTCCTTTTTACGTGGCCCCTGAGATCCGCTTCGGTGGTACAATAAAACACTAATATAACGAAGTGCGGTAAGAGCTTGTTAATTCGAATTTTCTAGGACCGTAAAAAATGACTGCTTTAATCGAACTTTAAATTATCAAAAGTATGAAGACTATAGATAGTCCTATTATGTCATACTATTTATTATTATTTTTTGGTCAATGCCCGAGGCCCATGGGCTTAGATTTAGATGCGCGTTAAAGAGGCCCGGTAGGTCTATGTATCCGCAGCCCTCCACTACGGCGTCTCTCACAATCATATCATGGTTTTGCGGACATTAAGCCTCAAGAAATATTGATACCCTATTCATGCACTTATTTTACATATACGTTTAAAAACCGCCTCAACGCCATGTGCACTCGTCACCTTGTTCAAAATGTGGCCACTGCTCTAGACTTCCCTGTCTTGACTAACCCCAAAACAGTATAGCCGTCGTTTACCACATATTTCACGCTGATGAAGATGTCAATTCTGTCCCTTAGTTCGGTTGGGCGCGAACGCCATTATCGCTTCTTCTTGTCGTGAAGGAGCGAGTTCGCGCCGATATTGCAGTTGAGTATAACCGAATTAACTACATTGATGCCAATCAACAGATGCATAGCCACAATTGTAAAGGTGAAACTCTTTTAGGTGAGGCTTATTCGTTGGCGTGCGCCGTGTAGCCGTCATGAAGAGAACGGTGATGTTGATGATGACGGACAACAACAGGTTCGTACAGTATATGACGTCTCGAGATTCTGTACGATGCATTTGGTATGACTGCAAACAACAGTCTACCACCAGGGGAACGTGCACAGACCTTATATTTTCCAACTTCAGGCTACAACCGATGTCCCAAAGCAATAATAATGGAGGCAGAATGATATTCACAATTCAGCACAACATACCAGTTATGACCAGTAAACCTTGTATGTAAATCTACACCGCTTTGTCACTCATACACAGCCGTGAGTGGCCAAAGCCACGGGTGACTTACGGTAACACCGAACTACCCCATTGCTTCACTCACTCATCATCGTACACTTCGTTGATATGCCATGTTTTCTGTCTTTTGTTGTTGTTTTTTCCGGGGGGGGGGGAGACGTTATACTATAGTTTATGTATGTTTGTCCGTACGTTTGTATGTGTGCGTGTACACGCATACATACGCAAGCAGTGTGTGCGTGTATTTACACGCGCACGTGCGCAGGCAAAAACTTAAAATATTCAGAAAGTTCGAACCCCCCCCCCAGCCTCCCTCTTGCCCCCTCCTTGACTATTTCTCTGCCATTCATCAGTGCATATGATCCAGGGCAGAAAACGAGTCCAAATCATCTGATATTATGACCCAGTGGATTTCGAAATAACAGACTTTGACTGTAAAAGACGACGGGCGCGTGAACCCCTAGGCGTGATTGTCGCTATCAGACACCTGAGTACAGGATTAGGATCACCTCCACTTTTCGTCGGCTTCGCCCTGAACACGAATACGGACGTGCATCCTCTCCTTACGGCTACACCGGTATGGCGTACCAGCGGAAGCTTCACTGCACTCGCCACTCGAATGCACAAAAGCCTTCGCGCCTAACGTCGAATGGCCACGCGCCGTAGCGACACGACGCAACCGCCTTGCGGCAAAAAAAAAAAAAACCAAACAAATAAACAAACAAGCATTGAGAGGAAAACAACGAGTTTTCTTTTGGGAGGGGTGGAGGGGAGGAGACAGAGTCGGGTCGAGGGAATCGCTTCGCTTGTTCACATATTCAGAAATCCCTTTTTTCCGAGTTTCTGCGTAATAACACGGTGACAAGCTTCAGCGGCATGTAAGCCTGTGCCGTGTTTGCACTGAACGTTGCTGCAAACGCTGCAACTCGCGTACGTAGAGCGCATATATATGCGACGCTTTTTTCTATCGACGTTTTGAACGGCGAAGGAGCCGCCTCCAGCGCTTTTGTTTTCACGAACTCGTCGTCGTTTTCAAGTCGTCGCCATCGTCGGTGTATGCCCGAAGAGCTCCGGGCGGAGTAAAGAAACAGTTCGAACAGGCTTCCTTGTAGACTCTGCGTATGCACCGTGCATCCGGAATTGAAGAGTGAAACAAGGCAGCTTTGCTTCGCGAAAAAAAAAAACAAGGAAGAAATCCTGCGTAGGTGTATACCGCGAGGCGTTTTGCGTTTCGTTCTTGCGCTTTCGCTCGTGTTTGACGCGAGCGGCATAACGCGGCATTTTCTTTTTTAATATTCCAAGGACCACGCGTTTCGAAACTAGTTTTCTTTCTCCCCGCAGAGACGCTTATATCGGTCGCATAATAAAGCCCGAACGGTGCAACAGTGCGAGGAACAGGAGCTCTCGCTGTTTACTCCGAGATCCACGGCCGCGCGCTGAAGTGGATACGACACCCCAAAGCGATTTGTGCTTCCCCGGTGATTTCTGCAGCCTCGCATTCTCGGAGTGAAACCGCGTATTCTAGAGAAGCAGTTTTAAGGAGACTGTTCAATTTTTTTATGATTCTTTGTTGTTGTTTTTTTTATCTCGATTGCCGCCGTCTCATGCATGGAACGCATTACGTACTTTTAAAACTTTGTCGCGCAACTCAATAAGTGCACCTAGACTGAATGAAGATAACGAATTTCCGTCAAAAACTGCCTTTGCCCTTTCGACATCTCTTTCCCGCTTCCGCCAGGTGACTTCCGGGTCATGCCTACTTTCCGTAAAGTCACTTTCCTTTGGGCAATTGACTTCCGGGACCACACTTTCGCTCTTAAGTTCATTCCCGTTTCCTACTTCAGGCATACATGTAGCTTCCCCTCCCTTATGTTCACTACTATATTCGACTTCCTATTTGCAGCTGCCTCCCCTTGGTATAGTCTACACTTCCGGTCATTGTCTTTATTTCTAGTACACTCAACAACTTAGTTGACAAGCCGCTGTCAGAGGAAAGTATATTACGCCATCGTCTAGACTCATCATCACAGAAGACGGCCGTGCTAGCGCTACTGGGCTTCTTGTGAACTGCTGGCCTGTCGCAACGACTCTGAGTGGATTTAGTTTCTGTGTGCATGTGTCTCTGCTTTTTTTGTTTTTATTTACTCTTATCTCTTTCTCTCTCTTTCAACCCTCTCTTTCCCAACCCCAGTTCAGGGTAGCATACCAGATTCTAGCATCTGGTTAACCTTCCCTTTCCTTTTTCTCATTTCTCTCTCTGGTTCTTGTCAACTTCAGGAAGACTTTTTAAGTAATTTTGGTCTTCGCTGTCTGTATAGAATCAAACAGGTGCTGATAGATATCCTGCAATTATTTAGAGAGTGAATCATGTTAGCTCCCTATTTCGCTAGTTCCTCTCTGCTCCTGCATTCCGCATTCGAAACGTTCTATTTTCTTTTGAGAACGTTCCGCGGGCACAAAGCGAAACCTTGTGCTACACGAGTTAGCAGGCGAGGTATGCCGCAGTAAACTTTCAAGGCTTCCTTCTGTAGTTCCTATATCTCGGAGCTGATGTATCGAACACACGCAGTTTACATTTACCAGCAGTTCTGAGCGCTTGCTGAAACGTAATCAGGTGAACTAAATGCGCGAAAATCAAATTTTCATGAGCACCAAGTGCTGATGTGTTAATACCATTAGTATTTACGGCATATGTTGAGATAAATAATTACGCAAGAGATAACAAGCGGAGGGAGATGCTATGTTCGTTATAAAGTGTCACGTTGGCTCGGTCGACGCAATAAACTTATAGTAAAATCTGAGCCACTCACTGTAACAAAAATGAACACAAGATAGCAATGAATATGCTATTGCAACATCGCGTTGATCTCAGTTTTACGTTCGCTCCAGTAGTTACTATTATGATCCTACTGACCCGAATTCCGGTTGGTATAGTGACCGGGGAAAAGCATGACGAAGATTTCCACTCATTGGCCTGTGTGTTCGCCATTGTGTAAAATACTTGATGAGTCATAACCGTTCAACACCATGCATATTGTAAGGCCACACTCTGGTGAGCGTCTCATACCTATCATCTGCATTCGCACGAAACATGTTTCGGATATTTTGGGACGTTAAAATAAACGCACAGTAGTGAGCCCAACATTTTAATAATGTTCTCAACCCTATCAACCCGGGCAGTGTCGCTTGACGCCCCTAGCACCTAATAAACTCCACCCAAACGACCCAGTTTTGGGGCAATATTTCTTCAGTGATCCCCGTGGTGGTCGACCGCGCCATTGTGGAATTTTCGTTAGTGGAGAGCTCAAAAGAGAAACACGCCAAACAGATGTATTGGGTGACGCCAGGGCGAGTAAACGCTGTTTTTGGGACTAGGTACCGAAGTGGTTGCAAGGGCTTCCACCCAATCGAATAAGACTTGATTCAAATTTTGTGTACAGCAATAAGTAACAGCAATATAGAAGCAATTTTTCTCTTTTGACAACCACTAAGCCCTGAAGACCTAACTTGACACCTTGTACATAAATTTATGAATTGCAATGTGCTTAATATTTCCTTATGTAGTTTTTGAGCTCTTAATTGTAACCATTAACAACCACACACACACACACATCTATATATATATATATATATATATATATATATATATATATATATATATATATATATATATGAAGCGGTATGAGCCTTTGGACAGAAGATGAAGAAGCACGAGAGCCGCGGCAGGAAAGAAAAGGAGGAGGAAGTGAAAAATAAAGCAGATTAAGATGGACGCCAGTTCCATACTGAAGCTTTAATGCTGTTCCGTTATTTTAAGTAGGAACACTACATTATTTTGGCGCAGCCGACAGGATCGAAGCCATCATGTGGGTGACGTTCTTCATAGACGAGACCTCCGAGGAGATCATCTTTTCGAAGTACCAAGTTCAAGACGAAGCAGCGGTAGACCTACCTCGTGAGCTCAGCTCGGAAGAACTCGTGAACCTGGTTGTGGAAAAGGCAGCCGTAGACACTACTGAACTACGACGGAAAGGTGCTGTGAAAGTGAACTTGCGTGTGGCAACCTTCAACGACCTAGTTCTTGAACCAGTGCGTCGACAACACTCAGGATCACGATCTTCGACGGAAGAGGTGAGCCTCGTTTTAAAAGCTTTTCAGCTGCAACAGGAACAGATGGTTCAACAAAACCAAATAATGACATCTCTTATAAGCTCTCTGAATGCTGAGAGACCGACACCTAAATTCGTAGAACCTGATGCTTTCGACGGTGTGTCTTCAAATCCAGAAAGTTGGCTTGATTTCTACGAATATGCCGCTGGAAAAAACAAGTGGCTCTCTGATGAGGCTAAAATCACCAACATGCGCGTTTACTTGAGAGGTGTTGCGCGAAAGTGGTATGAAACATGCATTCTGGAAGACAGTGACGACTCTTGGAGCCAGTGGAGGAAAAAGTTTTTGACTGCATTCCGAAGCAATCCAGTAGAAAGATGGAACACGGCGCTTAATTTCAAGTCTGAGCAAAGTTGCCTTGTCGAGTACTTCTTTGAGAAACGCCGTCTTTTAAAGCTGGCGGAGCCTTTGCTTCCATCTACGGCCGTAGTTGCCTTAATAATGCATGGATTGCACACTAACGTGTTGAAGCAAGTGCAAATACTGTCACCAAAGACTCTAGATGACCTCCTCGCGTGTCTTCAGAACATACCATCAGCTTCGGAAACAAGCATAACCGCCGAGTCAAGCAGCTGTTTCAGTCGGAGTAAAGCGGACTGGTCAAGCCGCGCTCAGCGAGAACCGAGCCACCTCGCTACTCGCACAGATAACTTGCCCTGGCGTGTTCCAAGATGTCGAGTGAATAATCTCGACACTGAAGCTCAGGAGTATTCGACAGAAAAAAACTAATAAACGAGGGTGATCAGTCCCACCCGATGACTCCAAATGAGACTGTTTATTTAAGTTGCTCTAGCCTACTTCACATTCCCGTCAAAGTAGGAAACAAACATATGATGGCTCTGGTAGACAGCGGTGCTTCTGTGTCCATCATAAATGCCAAGCTGGTGGATGCAAATCGCTTGCATAGTGGAAGAATCCTACGAGTACAAGGCTATGATGGAAAAGTAACGTTGCATGATCAGTGGGCTTTTGTAAACATCGAGTTCCAGGGTCAGCAAATAGAGAGCGAAGTGTTGGTGATAGAGGGGGTAACGTACGACTTTTTGCTATCAAGACCAGATATAAAGAAACTAAAGATCAACGTGTACTGGGACGATGTGGTTCTAGTCGAAGGAGTAGCAAGGAACGAGACAAATCAGGGTAGACAAGATAATCTACGAGTTGTCAAGTGCGCGGAGGATATCGCAACGACCTACCCTGAACTTGTATGCATAGGAAGCTATCCTCAGGCGATGAAGTCCCACAAGGTTCCTTTCGAACTCGCTGATAAGACCGTCATCCGAAAAGCACCTTACAATATGTCAAGAGAGCGAAAGATGTGGCTCAAGAAAGAGTTGCAGGAGATGCTAGATGCTGATATCATACGACCTTCGGTATCACCCTTCGCTTCTCCCATAACGATCGCACCGAAAGAAGACGGAACCTTCAGATTATGCACCGACTACAGGTTCTCAATCGTCAGACAGAACTCATACCATTTCCTATGCCGAAGATCGACACAATTATAGATGAGACCGGGGGTTGCCGACATTTTTCCCGCATCGATTTATGCAAAGGTTTCTGGCAGATCCCACTAACCGAAGAAACAAAAATGTACACCGCTTTTATCACGCCATTCGATCTCTACGAATACAACCGGCTTCCTTTCGGTTGGAAAAACTCGCCAGCGTGGTTCCAGAAGATCATGAACGAAGTCCTAAAGCCATTCCTTGGTGTTTTTTGTAATGTGTACATAGACGACATTATAGTCTTCTCCAAAACAGAGGCTGAGCATCAGGACCATCTGTCTCAGGTGTTAAACGCCTTGAGCTTGGCACATCTCAAGGTTAATTTTAAGAAGAGTGCATTCTTTCAACAAAAAGTTGTGTTTCTTGGAAGAGTCTTTGATGGGAACACCAAAAGCACAAAACAAGAGTCCGTCGAGAAGATCTCCCAGTTGAAGAAACCATATGACGTCCATTCACTGCGTGTGTTTTTGGGATTGGCAGGACATTTCCGATCTTTCATAAAGGACTTTGCTGTCAAAACTAGATGCCTCACGCGCTTAACGCAGAAAGAAGTTCCCTTTGAATGGAGTGACGAATGTGAGAGAGTCTACCGTGACTTGGTGCACAGAATTTCTTCTGACCCAGTTCTGCGTATACCAGACTTCACTTTACCCTTTGAATTGAACACTGACGCCTCACATTATGGGACTGGTGCAGTGTTGTATCAAAAATGTATTGAAGCATCTGGCCGAGAAAAGCGACACGTAGTAGGTTACTACAGTTACACTTTCAAGCCGTCTGAAACAAAACTACACTACTACAGAAAAGGAAGCACTGGCGGTTCTGAAGGCCGTTGACTACTTCCGCACGTACCTGGAAGGTACGAAGTTCACTTTGTTCACCGATCACCAGGCACTCACTCATCTCTTGAATATGACCCAAACTAAAGGGCGTATCGCCAGATGGGTGAATTACTTGCAGCAATTTGACTTCACCATCTCGCACCGACCAGGACCGCTTTTAACCGATGCAGATGCTCTATCAAGATTGATGGTACAAAACAACACAGAAAAATCTGAAGAAATCAATGAAGTGAAGCTGTGGGAAGGCTCAGAACAACTGGTTTTTACTGAAGGTCGGTATCAAGTCCCACCAACTCTTGTTTCCAAAGTGCTTTACTTGTACCACGATAGCCCAGAATCTGGAGGACACGACGGCTTTTGGCGTACCTACAACAAGTTGGTCAAGAGGTTTACGTGGCCTCACATGAAGAAAGACGTCAGTCAGTATGTTCGTTCATGCCATGTGTGTCAAGTACACAAAGTCAAGTATAAACAGCCTACGGACACCATGATACTACCTTGCCACTCGAACGTGCCTTTTGAAGTAGTTCACCTGGATTTCGCCGAACTTAACAAGAAACGGGAAGGAGTCAGAAAACGCAAGCCTTTCTGCTGGCCATAGATGAATGCACCAGGATGGTCGCGGCACGAGCAGGAAAAGAAGATGCAAATAGCGTCATAACCCTTCTCGAAAGAGACATGTTTAGAACTACGCGGACAATCGTATGCGATAACGGCCCCGCGTTCAAGAGTGAAAAGCTAGTAAGATGGGCTCGAGATCACAATGTATCGATCAAGTTCTGTGCGCCATACCATCCTGCGGCGAATGGGCTTGCAGAACGTGCCATACGGGACGTGAAACAATACATCAAGATGTACGATAATTTTCCTGGGGGATGGAAATGTTCTTTAGAAGCAGCCGTAAAACATCATAACCGATCCTACACAAGTGGCTTGGGGTGCAGTCCACAGTACGCTTCTACAGGAGAGACCCCTATTCTGCAGGCAGATCGTGAGTTGGGACTCTTGGAAAACCTCAAGATTGTCGAGGAGAGGCAACAAAAATCACAGGAGGAGATGTACCGAAAACGAATGAAAAAGAATTTCGACAAGAGGCATCGAGCAGACATGCCAAACATTCAAGTCACCGACCTCGTACTAGTGAGAAAAGGAATAAGAGATTCCAGTGCAAAATTTTATGGGCCTTACTCTGTGACCAAGACAGCCACCCAGAACGGAATTTTGAAGACTGTCTGGTACACTGGTGAACGTGGATCTGTTGAATGTGCTTCAATTGGGAATGTCTTCAAGTATTACCCCAGGAGGGGTAATTAAAAGAAAGCGGGAAGGGTGAAGCGGTATGAGCCTTTGGACAGAAGATGAAGAAGCACGAGAGCCGCGGCAGGAAAGAAAAGGAGGAGGAAGTGAAAAATAAAGCAGATTAAGATGGACGCCAGTTCCATACTGAAGCTTTAATGCTGTTCCGTTATTTTAAGTAGGAACACTACAATATATATATATTTGGTGTTCTTTAACGTGCTCTTTATACATATCAACAATAGTAATAAAACACTTTAAGACTATGCAGAATGATTGTCATGTAGCTGTACCAAGTGTGAGATTAACAGCGCCAACCTAAATTACACTAATTTAAACATTGTAGTGCAGCACATCACTACATCAGTGCTTCACTTTGGATACAGTTCATTAGCGGCTTCATAAAAAATTAAGGAAGATGAATACGACCTCTTTCCCCCAACTCTAATGAAAAAGGCTCAGCTTGTCGGACGCCAACTCACCATCCGCGACTATCCATTCGAATTCTGTAGCGATGTGTTATCATTCAAACTTCTACAAATACATCAGTAACCATCGTCTCAGGATATCAGTAAGGGCACACATCCACTCCATTCGATATCCGAGCATTGATATCCTCGATCCGGTCACGCCGTCCTGCTCTCGGCAATGCCATGGTGCTGTCCCTTGAGGACTTGCTTCCAACCAATTCCTCTCTTTTTGCTCCACGTCATCACCCCAGGCAAGTCTCGTCCACCGAGCGTCGTTGTCCTTGTCTTCCATTACGACGAAATCTTGAGGAGGCACACGGCAGGCGCGAGGGGGCGCGGCACGCGGCATAAACCCGCGGTCCCCGCACACTTAGCATGCCAAATTCGCGCGCCGGCACAACCTTCCCCATCTACCCCGGCAGCCTTTCCAACAGCCTCCTCAAGCCAAACCCAGCATACCTCTTTCGCCAGAAGTAGTGGAGGTTAAGGGTGCGGGGTTGGGCCGCTGCGGCAAACTGAAATTTTCCGGCCTCGCGCACAGCCTTCCACTTTGCACGCAAAAGACGTTTTCCTTGCGCGTCTAGCACAAAGGTGGCCGGGGATATAAACAAAAAAAAGAAGAGAAGAAAGGTGAACGGGAAGAACGCGGGGAGTAGGAGGGGAAAAATATCCCGGCTCCGCAGCATGGCGTGCACAGTGCTTCACACTTTCTCTCCACTTTTCCAGCCGCCGCAGAAGCCAACCCTCTCCTCTCCATCTCCTGTGCCGCTTCGGTCCTCACATAAATACGCAATTGCCGTCGTGTCGAGTAGGGCGTACTGGCTGTGGCTTCGGCTCTGGCTTGCCTTGTTTTCGATGACACTCGCACGCCTCTTCTCGCGGAGCTCTCATATAGCGCTTCGCTCGATCCACCGGGGAACAGACTTGTTCGTGCGGTCTCTTTGTATGCAGCACGTCTGATGTTCCTTTTGTTTTCTTTCCTTCCGTTAGCCTCTCTCTCTCTCTCTCTCTCTCTGTATTTTCTTTTCTCGGCTCTTTGTTTCTTCGTTTTTGCGTCTGTGCGTGTCTCTTGTTTTGTTACTTTCTCCCAGAAACTCTGCCGAGGCTTCTACGTGTAGTATACACACGTAGGTAATTTGGGCCTGAGAGCTTAATTTTCGATGTATACAGTACGTCTCTCTGTAGATAGATAGATAGATAGATAGATAGATAGATAGATAGATAGATAGATCGATAGATAGATAGATAGATGATAGATAGATAGATAGATAGATAGATAGATAGATCGATAGATAGATAGATAGCTAGAAGATAGATAGATCGATAGGATAGATAGATAGCTAGATAGCTCGATAGATAGATAGATAGATAGATAGATAGATAGATAGCTCCCCTCTCCTCGATCGATATAGATAGATAGATAGATAGATAGATAGTGCCCCGTGCATAGCTGTATCCGTTCGGCTGGTATGATACTTCTGGAGCCAATGGACGACGCACAGCGTCTGCATAGGTACACTGAGTTTGGACGGTGCGGTGGAGCGGAATATTGCTGAGGAGAGGCAAACGCTTGTCGAAGTTCATGGCGAACGACTTCAGCGACGGAGGCTACCGTGGACTCCTGCTGCGGGGCGCCTGTGACTGCAATGTGTACTTTGCGTTCTCCTTCGCGATCTCCTCACGCACGATCTGTCTAATCAGGTGGCGTAGAGAAAACTCGTCGTTTTCGGTAAGTGCGGCGGCGCCTGCAGCTGCGCCTGTGGCCGGGCGATCAGACTGTCGGTACCGTTGCTGTATCGCACGCTCTATTGCGGTGGCCTCCCTGGTGAACTCGTCCACTGTTGTCGGCGGATTGCGCACAAGACCAACAAATAGCTGCTCTTTGACGCCCCTCATGAGATGGCTTAGCTTTCGAGCCTCGGGCATGTTGGGGTCCGTGCGGTGGCACAAGCGCACCATATCCTCAGCAAACATGGCGACGCTTTCGTGCAGCTGTTGGGTGCGTCCTTCAAGAAGGCGTTGTGCGTTTTCGCGTCGGTCCGCGTTACCGAAGGTGTCAAGAAACCGACGACACTTCCGACAACACTTCCGACAACCATCCCTACTCAAGAAATGGCAAGGAGTCCTGCACAGGTGACGGTCCAGAATATGCGCATTCCTGAACTATTTCATGGCCGGCCGAACGAAGATGCGCAAGACTGGCTTGAGAAGTTCGAACGAGTAGCTAAATCGAACTACTGGAGTCTCGATGGGAAGCTCTTCCACGTATACTTCGCCCTTGAAGACGGCACGAAGACGTGGTTTACAAGTCCGGAAGGCAACACTTAGACGCCGACTGTTTGTCAAGGTCACCGATTGAATCACCGGCTATAGAGGATGATGATTTCCCAGGTTGTTTTAGGAGTTGTTGATGCAGCTATCATTTCTCGGCAACAACAAGGTGATCGGGAGCTCAACTCGCTTATAGAATTCTTGAACGGACGAGCCACCTATGCACCAAGAGTGTTTTCGAAGAACTTATCGTCATTCTGTTTACGGGACGGAATTCTTTACAAAAAGAACTTTTCATCAACAGGTAGAAGCTATCTGCTGGTAGTTCCTGCAGCTCTCCGCAGCGAAATTTTACAAGCCTGCCATGACGAAGCCACTGCGGGCCACCTCGGTTTCACAAGAACACTGACACGCATCAAAGAAAAATATTACTGGCCAAGAATCGCGGCAGAGGTTAAACATTACGTCCGAACATGCATTGACTGTCAGCGGCGCAAGGTACCACCCGTCAAACCCGCTGGTCTATTACATCCTGTGCCCGTGCCAGAAACCCCGTTTTCTCAAATCGGAATGGATCTGCTGGGCCCATTCCCAACATCGGACAGCGGCAACAAATGGGCTATAGTGGCGACGGACTACCTCACCCGATACGCGGAGACCAAGGCAATCGCGAGTGGCACTGCAGCTGAAGCGGCCCAGTTCTTCATTGAGAACATTGTTCTGAGACATGGTGCTCCAGCTGTCGTCATAACAGACAAAGGTACCGCGTTTACAGCCGAGCTTTTGCGCACTGTGCTTACGCTCAGTGGCACAGCGCATAGGAAGACGAGTGCTTACCACCCACAAACAAATGGGCTTACAGAAAGACTTAACAAGACAATCGCTGACATGCTTTGCATGTACGTCGACGTAGAACACGAGAATTGGGACCGAATATTGCCGTACATCACATTCGCGTATAATACGGCGCGCCAGGAAACAACAAAAATGACGCCGTTGGCAGAGAAGTTACGACAATGCTGGACGCCATGCTACCTTACGATTGCAATGACTCAGGGACAGACGCCGCAGACTTCACTGAGCGCGCCGAAGAAGCAAGGCAGCTTGCCCGCGTCAGAATAATGAACCAGCAGCAACTTGACGCCCAACGGTACAACCTTCGCCATCGATTCGTCATTTATCAACCAGGAGATAGAGTCTGGGTTTGGTTTCCTGTACGACGACGAGGCCTCTCAGAGAAACTTCTACGCCGATACTTCGGACCCTACAAGGTTCTGCGCCGTCTTAGCGACGTGACGTACGAAGTCGTGCTCGACGCCTCGTCCTGTTCGAAACGTCGCCAGCATCTGCCTGAGACAGTGCACGTGGTCCGCATGAAACTTTACCACTCTCAGTGATGTAAACACTCGATGGCCGCATCTCTACCTGTTGAGCGTCGAGACGACGCTCACTCTGGCGGGAGGGTAATGCCCCGTGCATAGCTGCATTTAGCGGCGAGATAGCGACGATAACGAAGAACGCGGATTTGCTCGAGAGGCGCAGCGCAGCGGAGTGAAGAAGACGACAATCTTAGCGGCCTTCTCTGAGAGCGTCTCTACAAGTCCCACTGTCCGTGTTTTTAAATAAACCCCCTGTAATTTATAACCCGCGACAATAGACAGACAGACAGACAGACAGACAGACAGACAGACAGACAGACAGACAGACAGATAGATAGATAGATAGATAGATAGATAGATAGATAGATAGATAGATAGATAGATAGATAGATAGATAGATAGATAGATAGATAGATAGATAGATAGATAGATGATAGATGATAGATGATAGATAGATAGATAGATAGATAGATAGATAGATAGATAGATAGATAGATAGATAGATAGATAGATAGATAGATAGATAGATAGATAGATAGATAGATAGATAGATAGATAGTGTTAGTACAGTCTAAGTAGACACCCAGTGCGGTGATGACGTTGTTATAACTTTGTTGCAAGATGGTTGTGGGAATAACATGCGGCAACATTTCAGTGCTTTCTATTCTGTTTCAGAAAGAACCGAAACTCGTTTGTGATACTCTGGCATTTATCGCACCAAATAACAAGATGATTAAGATGTCTGCCATGGTTAGAGTCTGCAGATTATTTTCACCACGTCCCGTTGTTTCAAAGTCTACCTAAAACTTAGCGCACGTCATTTCATTTTTCATTGAGGTCCAGGTTCTGAAGACAAGTTGCAGGTTAAAGAGAAAATGGCGGCACAAACTTCAAACATGCAACACCTAGATGTTCTCACTGCTTAGGTATGTTTAAACAAAAAATAAAAAGTACAGATCTGCCATATTCTTTTTAAAGCAGTCATGCTAATTACAAAGCATAAACTCAGCCATTCTAGGGACCTTTCTTCTTTTAGGCACCACTCAGTGAAACAAAGAAACAAAAATAGAACACGCTTGCCTATGCCCTCTCCGGGGGAATTCCTGCATCCACGCCAAGACTCGCGTGAAGTCATTAGATGCTCGTTAGCCCTGAGAATAGTGCTCTCTACAAGGCGCCCTGCGAGCTCTAATGGTGAGCGACGAACTGTGCCTCTACTGTGTATAACAATAGTGACCGAACCGCCATGCCAATACCAGACGCTACACTACGAAAGTACGTTCCATAATGTGAAATGGTCTTGCAGTTATCCTGTCTTGCCACTCGGATGCAGTATGATATAAGGTAATGTTGACGACAAGAAGAGTTGCCTGATGTAAGGTGGGAGCAGTGACCGTAATGTTTCGCTGCCGTGAGTGAGGTTGCGGGTTGCGATTCTTGGTCGGGCCGACCAGGTTCTGCTGCCATGTATTCATGTGCATGACTCTTTAGGTTCCCCCTAATTTTCTTGCAAGCTTAACGGCAATTAGCGATGGAGGCGGAAATGTTGTAGGCCCGTGTACTCAGATTTGGGTGCACGTTAAAGAACCCCAGGTGGTCGAAATTTCCGGAGCCCTCCACCACGGCATCTCTCATAATCAAATGGTGGATTTGGGACGTTAAACTGCACATATCGATCAATCAATAACGGCAATTAGCTATGTCTCTTTAGCTATGTCTCTTTTTTGTTTGTTTCTCTGATTCAACCTTCAATTTAGGCTCACATATTGTCTGAACTGGGGATCTAAAGGCCTTCGCTGCAAACGTCTTTAATGAAAAATGCGCCTTTTCAACGACGAATGCCGCGGAAACTCTACGAGCGAAATAGCGCTGAAGGGAACACAGAGGCCGTGTTCAGGAGTACAGGTGACATTTGCAGGCGGCACAACTCACCGCTTGTGCAAGCGAACGATTCGCGCTGACTTGTTTGTAAGCACATGGTGGTGACGCGTCCGCGAGCAGCTCTCATAGAGGGCGCTCTTTCGTGCTTGTGTGAGGCGAAGTGGGGTTGCTTCAGAATGCTTACGTGGTCTTTTAGAAAAGTATCTGGCCTTGTCACAATTTTTTTGCGAGAATCTGATAGATTCGAAACAAGCGTGCTTGCATCAGTTGACCTTGAATCCTTGTGTCCATGCTTGAATTTTTTCCCGCCTGCTAATAGCGTCAGTCGCAGGGCTGCAGAATTTTAGTGAGGTAGTGCACTCAAACGCTCTCACCAGTTTTTTATTGCAAGGAAAATGACGGAGTGATTTACAGCTCTATTGCATCAAATTTTGGCGACAGCCAAGTTAAAACTATTGGGATGGTCAAGACAGCTTTCGGGGACGACGCCATGAGCCGCACGCAATTTAAGGAGTGTTACAACCGGTTTAAAGAAGGCCACACATCAGTGGAGAGTGAGCCATGCCACTAGTCGGCCATCAACATGCCGGAATTACCAGGCCATTGCTGAAGTGAACTCTGTGGTGAAGCGGGACCGTCGTGTAACTATACGGGAAATTGCGGAAGAGGTGAGCATCACCATTTACTCGGCCAATTCCAATATGACGGAGAATTCGGCCATGAAGAGAGTTGCGGAAAAATTTGCGCCAATACTGCTCACGGTTGAGCAAAAGCAACTTCGCGCCCCGCCGCGGTGGTCTAGTGGCTAAGGTACTCGGCTGCTGACCCGCAGGTCGCGAGTCCGAATCCTGGCTGCGACGGCTGCATTTCCGATGGAGGCGGAAATGTTGTAGGCCCGTGGGCTCAGATTTGGTTGCATGTTAAAGAACCCCAGGTGGTCGAAATTTCCGGAGCCCTCCACTACTGCGTCTCTCATAATCATGTGGTGGTTTTGGGACGTTAAACCCCACATATCAATCACTCAAAAGCAACTTCGCGTTGAATTATCACAGGACATGCTGGATTGCACAAGCAGTGACCATAACCTAATTAACACCATTAAAACTGGTGACGAGTCTTGGGTGTATGGGTACGACCCGGAAACTCAATCCCACTCATCACAGTAGAAGCATTCCACGTCACCAAAACCAAAGAAGACCCGCAAAGGGCGCAGCAACGTCAAATTGATGCTGAGGGCTTTCCTTGACTCCCGCGCTGTGGTTCACTACGAGTACGCACCACAGGGTCAAAAAATCACCAAAGAGTACTGCAGGGATATCCACTGTCGCCTCCGAAATGTCGTCCGGGCGTTTAACGAAACATATTATTGACTCAGCTGTAATGCCAAGACATTTGTAACGCAAGGTGTTGACCTGCACATCACTTAGTATATTGATTGATTGATAATTGGGGTTTAACGTTCCAAAACCACCATATAAATATGAGCTCCAGAAATTTCGACCACCTGGAGTTCTTTAACGTGCATCCAATAGTGAGCACATGGGCCTACAGCAGTTTCGCCTCCATGGAAAATGTAACCGCCGAAGCCGGGAATCGATCCCGCGACCTGCGGGCCAGCAGCCGAGTACCTCAGCAACAAGAATACCACGGTGGGGTCAGCACTGAAGTCGCAGCGCTTGAACACCTAAGGATAAGCACTTCGGCTTGGAGCACGTCGCAACAGGAAAAGCGGCAACAGAACGCCCCTTGTGAGAAATATGGATGAAAGTCTTTTCTTCGCTGTTGCGGCTCCCTACCCTGAGGACCGGGTCTGCCCGGTCTTTTGTGGTAGCGTGGTGTAGCTTCGGGTTGACGAGAACCGGCGCATTCAGCATGGTATGGCCGATGGCTCGGGTTGAGGAAACGAACGCTGACAAAATGGGGATACGAAAAACAAACAGGTTTATGGCACTATTTACACTTATTTACAGCATAGAAAGGTTAGGAGTTCACAAACCACGAACGTGGTGGTTGAACCGTTACATGGTTCAGAGCGACGTCCTGCACTCTGCGGCGTCGTTATAAGCCTGCCGGGCTCCTCCTTCTTGAGTAGAACACCAATCACACACACACAACAGGCGAGGGGTATGAGCATGCACGGCCCACGTGAACATCCAATATTGAGTCGTGATCACTGCACTGCAAGGTGGCGCCAGAGGGGCTCTTCCTCGTCGTGTGTGTGCCGCTGGTCGAGGGGTCCCACGCTCCTGACAGCAGACATGAAATGGTCCGCGATTTGTCCGCTCAATTAGCAGGGCAATATGTGGCCGCGGCCGCGGTTTCTTCCAAGGAAGACGCTGTCTTTGTTGTCCTCTCTGGAACGGCTTACGACGTCGTGGCGACACGACGTCTCATCCTCCAGCTAGCAGGGACAATACCTGGCGGGCATAGGCAGCCGGCCAGTCGGCTACTTGTTTGAGGATTAAAAGAGCGCCGCTCCACCGTCAGCTCTGGACGATGGTTCCGAGAGAACTGGGATTCCAGGCGTGGGAACGCTGCCCGGCTACGCTTCTCAGCGACAGCATGGCGCCTACTGACGACGGTCATAACATCGCTTAAAATTAGTAATGAAGTCGGTGAGACTGCGTTATATAATCAGCTCTTTTGATTTTTTTGTGGTGACCATGCAATATAGTTAAGTGCATTGTTGTAAAGTGGCTGATGTGAACAGTAATGACTGTCTGTGCAGCGCAGCAGCCAAATGTTTGACACTGTGCCGTAAATATTAGTTACGAAATGAGTAATTAGGTAAATATAATAATTAGTTGAATATTTAGTACCAGCATCAAGCAGGTCGCCCTGTTAAGACAACTTGACGTAATCAATTAAAAACGATGAAAACCGCTAACATGTAGGTAAAACTGAACAACCTTGCGTTACACATCGACCTCGGTTATACGAATTCTGTGGGGTCACCAAAAATATTTGAATTATCCCAGGTGGTTGACAGAACCCTATGGGTGATCCACGTTGCCGGAGCCCTTCTCTACGGCCTCTCTCGTATCAAATCGTTATTTGAAACGTTAAACCCACCCAGTTGTTATTTTAATTTACTTCAATTTATGTCCCAGTAACTGCAAAGCATTTAACTGAAGTTCCCTTTGCATAACTATCTGTTCCTTTCGTTGGTCGTGTCTAGCAGAGAAACAAGCCCCTCAAATAATCTTACTTATTTTTTAAATTCCGTGATAGTGTGTCACCACTTGCACTACAACTTCGTAAACCTGCCTTTCGCGTATGTCAGGCATTTTTTTCTCTCTTCTTTTGCGGTTATATTTCCTTTCCTCCTGACATCTCGATCGAACTGCTGTCGGCAGCCCGCCACCGCAGTGCTTTGGCGCGGAACGAAAATATTCTGTATTACTCTACCGACGTTGGAAAGCCCGGTCGCACTAAAACCAAGCACAAACAACGCAAACGTCGCAGCAGGAGGATCCGCACCGTTATTGAAAAATTCCCCCTCCCCCCATTTCTTTATTCTTATTCACATTCCCGTACGTAGCAGCAATGAGAATTCTTTACCTTGTTTCTATCGCACGTGGTGGTGGCTTGTATGCGCGACTCTCTACCTGTACCTTTCAAAACCAACGTATTATTTTTTTTCTTTTTTTATCTGTCTAGACATGCGCTCGGTACTTTCGGATTATTGCGTCAACCTTCTTTTTATCAATGTGTGTGTTGTTGTTTTTATTTTTTCGCATCAACATCTTTGCTGCTTCCCAATACTTGTCTTGTATCCCACCACACGTCCTCCTTGTTTACTTCACACCGACACTGCCATATATATATATATATATATATATATATATATATATATATATATATATATATATATATATATATATATATATATAGGGGAGTAATAAGTCAATGGGCCAGTTAGTCTTCGTGAAGGTATGGGATATGGCAACGCGGGAGAGTTGTCAACACGGATAAATATATTTATTTCCCAACAGTTTCGGGAGGAATCCTCCCTTCATCAGGGGATGAGCTGTGGGAGGACCCCTCCCGAAACTGTTGGGAAATCAATATATTTGTCCTTGTTGACAACTTTACCGTTGTGCCATATCCTGTATATATATATATATATATATATATATATATATATATATATATATATATATATATATATATATATATATATATATATATATATATATATATATATGTGTGTGTGTGTGTGTGTGTGTGTGTGTGTGTGTGTGTGTGTGTGTGTGTGTGTGTGTGTGTGTGTGTTTACCTTTTACCTATTTCTGCGCCTAGCGAATCACTTTCTCTTCTTCCGCGCATGCGCTGTGCGTTCGCCTCTTTCTTTATCTCGCCGTTAGTCCTCTTTCCTTTTCGCATGCCCACGCCCCTTAGTACTTTGACTCGGAGTTCAAGAACGAGTGCAGAACCGGTGCGAAGCAATGGCGCGCTATACCTTTTAGAAAAAGAAAAAAATAGAAAATAATAAATAAATAAAAAATAAATAATTGATAACATTCGACTGAAAGGCACTTGCCTCGCCAGATACGCCTGCAGTCTCTAATTGGCTTCTGCATCTTCCTCGGCTCTCCCATCTCGCGATATCGGTTCTCATTTTTATTTTATTTCTAATCTGTAGCTCTGCTCCTCCCCTTTTTTCTTTACTTCCTCTTCTTCACATCCCATGCACTCGCTTCCGCGGCCGGGAACAAATTAGAGTTGCCAGTACTTTTATCTCGTTTCGCGTTTCAATATTCTTTCAACACCAGTTTTCCTAGCTCCGTGCCTCCGCACTTAAACCACCGCTCACCTTTCTTGGTTTCATTTTTTTTTGCACGCTTATATTTTCATTCGCGAGCTGCGTTCCTTTCGACTTTGCCGCACTTTTTTTTTCTGGGTTTGTCGTTTTTGTTTCACTTAAGAAGAGGAAGGCTTCGTGCCATTTCGGGGAGCTTCGCCGCGTGTCACCCGCGTTCTGCCGTGCTCGCGTACATCTGCACACCCGTACATGCGCCGGGGAGGAGTGGGCTCCGCTTCCTCGTAATTTAGTTTTCGTAACTGTACGACGTTCATTTTCTCCGCTCGCTTTGCCGCCGACGTTCCTTTTCATCAGCCGTGGCGTGTCTGTTTCGAATCATTCTCTCATTTGCCGCCTACCCCCTTATGCTTTTTTTTCTTCCCTCTTTTCTCCTTTGCCACTCTCTCTACTTGTCTCTCTTATCGTTGAATCTTTATTCCCGAACGAGTCAAGTTTTGTGTCGCAATACGACTGTCAGAGGGCGCCTGCTTATGCGTGCGCT